>JPJV01001007.1:0-53846 GCA_000750745.1 Pseudogymnoascus sp. VKM F-4281 (FW-2241)
CTCCTTCCCCCTCCCCCTCACAACCGCTCGACTCCACTCCCCCCCTTCTCTCTCCGCCTCAATCCCCAGACTCCTGTACACGCGCAGCTTCAAAAGCACCTCATCCTCGACCTCGCTCCTCTTCGCCTCCTCCCCACCATCCACGCCCTGCAGCTCTAGCTCCTGTAGCTGCGCTTTCAAATCTGCGAGCTGTGTGCTGAGATGATCGGTCTCGATCTCGAGGGAGGAGAAGGACTTGGCGACGCGGAATTTTTGGGTGTCGAGTTCGGCGATGAGGGAGGAGTGCGCGGTGGCGGAGTGGGATTGGACGGTTTCTTGGTGGTTGTTTTGGAGGGTGTTTAGTGTCCTGGAGAGCTCTATGGGGCGAGGTGTTAGTTATTTGCTGCTCTTTGTGGGAGTGTTGCGGTATTGCGCGCCGCCGTGGGTGCGGGGGGAGAGGGTAGGAGACATACTCTTGAGCGAGTTCTCGGCTTCGCGCAGGCGTAGATCTCGGGCTTGTTGGAGGGTTGAGAGGGACTCATTGATTCGAGAGACGGCTAGCTTGTCGGGTTGTATGTTGAAGTTGCCGATTGTGTGGTGGATGAGCTGAGGCGCATTAGTTTTGAAGAATATATGTTGAATGGAAATGTGCATACCGTCGCTGGGTCCTCGTCGAGAAGCATCGTTGCTGATAATGTCGATTTCCAAATTTAAAATGGGTGTAATTGAGAGAGGTGTTATTTCAGTTATTGTTTAATTGGTTATTGGAATATTAGGATGCTCTTGATTGATGTTTGGGATGCAAATACGATTATCGTCATCATGGTTGCACTTGCTTGGGGTCGCTGTCAACACAAATGCTGTCGCCACAGCAACAATCAGTAATAGGTGCGGTTGCACGTGCACCGCCACAGGTGACGTCGTACCGAGCTCTACGTACTCGTACCCTGATCGTCCGAACTTCATGAACTCCATTATCTGAATCAAATTCAAACCTACTTAAAAGCTGAGATTTGCAGACTATTCGTACTGTTTATTTTCCAAGCATAGCGCGATGACAACTCTACCATGTAAGTACAGCCGCTGATTGCACGCACGAACCATCGTTACAGTCTTCTTTTGGCCTTGTTCCCTTGCCTCCGAAGAGTTTACTGACCAGAGTTGTGCCCTTTAGATGCAGCTGATGCAGAGAGGTTAGTCTGCCTATCCCCGGGCCAGACTGGGTTATTATCGAGTCTGTGATCACCTTCTAACTTCACCAGCCCGCTCAAGCCGTCCGAGCTGCAGGTCCTCCGAGCACAATACGAAAAAGAAGGCGAATACGTCGGCGTCCAAACAAAATTCAACTATGCATGGGTACGTGTCAGTCTCTGAACGGCTGAAGTTCGTATATCTGACTCGTACCACAGGGTCTCATAAAGTCCAATCAGCGTAACGAGCAACAAACCGGCGTCCGCCTTCTCTCAGATATATTTCGCGACTCAGCAGAGCGCCGTCGAGAATGCCTCTACTACATCGCCCTTGGCAACTACAAACTAGGCAACTACGCGGAAGCAAGGCGGCATAATGATTTATTGCTGGACAAGGAACCGACGAATATGCAGGCGGGAAGCTTGAGGGCCTTGATCGATGACAAGGTTGCCAAGGAGGGGCTTATGGGAGTCGCGATATTGAGCGGTGTGGCTGTTGCTGCTGGTGTGGTTGGAGGAATGATATTCAGAGGGGTTGCGAGGAAGAGATGAAGAGTGGGCAATGTGATGTTTGCCTAGGGTGCCCAAGAGAAGTTGAAACCCTCATGACAGCAGTGCTCTTGACCGGCTTGTACGATGTAAATTTGGAATGCAGGTTTCCGATTGCGGAGGATTAAATGTCTATCTTCTCTCTAGTTCTAAAAATAAACTCCTTTTAAGACAGCTTGTGCTTTGTTACTATTATTTAGAAGATTCTAGAAACATCAACTCGCTACACTCTACTTGAATTTGATGATTTTTCTTGTAGTTTGACGAAGTTATGATTGCTACGTTTCAGTTTAGAGAGAGAGTATATAGAACAAATATCAAGTGCACGCCACCTGAATATCAAACTGGCTTGTTTGATTGATGCCTAGTATAACATTGGTAGAATCGCGGATCAACCCACCCGGCCGATGGCGCTTACAAATTTGCCGAGCGGTAGATTGCTGGAACTGTCGTCATGAGCCGCGCTTCCGTCCAGGCCCTGGTAGTAGCTAAAACCCCATGATTGCCGCACTACATTTTGTACAATCTTCCATATAGATTCTCTTACAGCTGGCTGATACACAGCGTCAGCGTGTCTTGAAACCAAGACTTTATGCACTCACCTTTGACCTACTTACATAGTTGGCCAAAATTAGAACCACGTTGTAGCAAACGAAACCCCGCCGCTACCTTGGGCTACCCTGCAGCACCGTGGATATCTTGGGCGACGCCACATCAACAGATGACGGTTTTCTGAGCCTTTGCTCACCTGGCATCTATTTTCTTCGCCAAAGTCACATAACAACACCGATATATCAGCCTCAGCAGGCAACTAACTAAAAGTGGCCTTTCAAGCTCTCCGAAGGACGGGCCTGGCTTTAAGTCTCGGACTTACAGCCCTGGCTGCATACCAAGGCGTCCGAGACGCCATGGCGGACGAACCTCGAGAACAGAGGCGACGCCTAGACGCCAGCGGATCCAGAGAGGTAGTATATTGCCACCATTGCGAAAACGACTGGTATCGCGACGAGAGTGGGCTCGTTTGCCCAAGATGCGATAGTGATATTACGGAAATTGTATGGCCTCGTTCCAGACGGCGGAGCTCTGGAATTTACACTGACCTCACTCAGATCTCAGCAGAGAACGACCCCCGGCCTCCAGAGTTACCAACTCCATTATCTGCGGACGAGCTTCGGGGACTTCGCGAGCACGATCCATGGGAACACCACAATGACGACTCTGACCCGGAAGTGGGCGATATTCGCGAGTTTATTAGAGACAACCCACAGGGTAGGACAACCTTTATATCGAGGACATTTAGAGAACCCCCCCGCGAAGTTTTTTCATCAGGAAGCTCTCGCCAACCAGCGAATCCTGATGACAACGCAGGCCAGACTTTACGGGACTTTGAAGGAATCATAAGTGGTATACTTGGACCACACACGCGAGTGTCTGGCACAGGGGGAGAACACCAGGCGTCCCCATTTGGGCCCCCAGGGCCTCGTCCTGGGGAACCAGCTGGACCACCCCCTGGGGCGCCGCCTGGCTGGGGTAACTTCCGCGCTGCCGATACACCCGCAGATCAACATCAGCCTCGGGTCTTCGGTTCACGGATAACCTTTCAGTTTGGCGGGCCCCCTCCTCGTGCTTTCAATGCAGGCAATGCAGGCGATGACCAGGGGCCGCAAGAGCAAGACTTAACCACGTACGCTCCTCCTCCCCAGCGTCCACCCGCCGTCCTTATACTCGTTTTGCAAGGGAGTCCTAACGAAGCACCCAGGATCCTGCGTGATCTAATGCTCGTCTTGCAGCCTCCGGGCGCAAACGGCGGCGCCAATGCGCAGGGCGGCCCACTAGGCGGCTTGCACGGTCTTTTTGCAGGCCTTCTCAACCCTGCCAATGCGGTGTCAGGGGACGCTGTATACAGCCAAGAAGCTCTCGACCGAATTATCTCGACATTGATGGAACAACACCCTACAAGCAACGCACCTGGCCCAGCACCGGCAGAGGCGATTGCGTCACTGCCGAAGAAGAAGATCGACAAGGAGATGCTAGGGCAAGAGGGCAAGGCTGAGTGTAGCGTATGCATGGACGAAGTGGTTCTTGATGAGGAAGTGGTGGCACTACCATGTACTCACTGGTTTCACGAGACCTGTGTCAAAGCCTGGCTGAGCGAGCACAACACTTGCCCCATCTGCCGGACTGGTGTAGCGAGAGATGGGACTGCAGTACCGGCAGGAACCAGCCCTCCAACAAGCCCAAGCCCTGTAAACCCGGGTGGCCAAAATAGCCCAGACCCGTTTGAGGGGGTGGAAGGTCTACCGCCGTACACTCGACGCTCGACCTTTCTTAGGCGCAGACCAAGCATCAATGAAACCCGTCTTGCATCGATCCGTCAAACCGCAGGCCTGGAGCCAGAGCGCAACGGTCGGGACGGGGAATCCAGTGGTCTCAGGATGAACCCCAGCTCCCGACGTGAACGTTCTCTTTCGCCACCGGCGCATGTCCCGGGGGCGTTCTCAACCTCCAGTAACCGCAATACGATTTTCAGGCGACAGGAGTCTGACACCGACGCTGGGAGTACGGGCAGGAGAGATCAGGAGCGAGAGCGTGAGCTTGAGAGGGAAAGGAATAGAAATTATGTGAGGGCCCCGGATAGAGGCGGTGATGGAGCGAGGGCAGGCTCGGATCAGAGCAATAATAGCTCCAACACAATAGGTGCTACCTTTGGGAGCTGGTTTAGGAGGTTCTCGGGTGGTGGGAATGGGACCTAAGGGAGTGAGTTGCCGGAGAGACCGCATTTGGGTGGTGGATATTGAACCTCTAGGATAATGGTGGATGGTAGGATGGTCTGCTTTAAGGGGGTTGACAGATGCCACGACTATGCCGAATTTATAGATGAGTGGTGACTCATGACCAGAGATATGGTTAGAAAATCACACAACAGACGCGGAGGGGTTCTACCAGGTACGATAGCTAAAACAGGTCGTAAAGAATGAGATAGGTATCAAACTACGCTAAATTATAACAATTAAATATCCCATGTGTCAAACACCTCATATGTAGTTACTCAAGGCAGAGACGCGTGTTCTGGCTACCTCGCATCCATTCTCGCCTTCGGACATCTCTGTCATTATGTCGATCATTTTCGCTAAAAAGCTATCAGTATCTTGCTTGTAGAGGTAGACCAGATGTAATAGTCGAAGGGCAATGTTGACTTACTAATATCCCCCCTGGCGCGAGCGAACATGCCACTGTCACCACTATCAACATGGATTTTCTGTTCCCGCAATACATTCCCCACACAAACGCTCTCCAAAAACGCCCGGTGGCAAAACACCCACCACACCCTCGCCTCCGCCCCAAAAACCTCTACAAGCAAAAAAAACGCACTGATAGCCTCGTGAGCCGCCTCCAAAGTACCCTTGACATTTATCGGCACCTCCTTACTCTCCGAGCTATGGAGAAGCATAACATTATGCCAGTAGTTGCTGGTGAGGAACAGCGTCTGGCGTACGAGCCGCTTATTCGTCAGCGCGAGGTGTGCGATGGAAGCTGAGTCCCAGCAGCGGAATTGGTCGGGGAAGCTGCGGTAGACGGCCCGGAAGGAGGCCAGGAGGGTGGATTTGTGGCGGGGGGTGGAGGCGATGGGGAGGCTGAGGGAGCGCGGGGAACAGATGGATTCTTGAACGAGGTTGGCGAGCGTCCAGCAGCCCCGGATGTAGGCTACGTCCGTGGGCGAGGGGGGGGCGATGGAGGAGGCGTCGTCGACGAGGTCGGCGACTGAGACGTCGGTGTGGGTCGCGCTTGGGGGAAGGGAGAGGAGGACGGTGAGGAAGGTGTCTTGGAATAAGACGGCTTGCCAGAGCTTGCGGCGTTGTTGCTTCTCGAAGGTTGTGGCATGTGGACACACGATATTGGGGTCTCGGTGTAGACCCATTGCGTAGGCCTGGCGGATCAATATACCTGCGAATGCCCAGCCGTCGGAAGCATGGTTATCGTTAATGAGAAAGTACACAATGAGAACCATGGATTGTATGGAGCGGATGGAGGTCTTGTTCAAGTAGGAAGACATCCGTAGCGCTTGGTGAGCAGCTGAGACGTAAAATTCAGCTGTTTGCTTGGTTGTTGACGAGTGGGCCGAGACAAATTGGGTGCCCATAGCCAACATCGAGAATATGAGAGCTATTAGGGCAGCATCGGAATTGGCCTTCTCAGTTGTCGAAAGAGACCAGAAATGCGAGTAGTCGGCGTAGAAGGTTTGGCGGTGGATATATGGGTAAACACAATCGACAATGTCAAAATAACGCTCCAGCAGCATATCTGCCTGTATCTTCTCTGGGAGCACCGAGATCACTTCTGCCAGACCTCCTTGACAGGTCCAGTAATTTGCGAATGGATGTTCAGAGCCTATCCCAAAAACATTGGAAGCTGATGCCGCTGGGTTGGAGGTTGGCACATCTGGCAGGGCACCAGTGGGGGAGGATAATGATGCCCGTGAGACGCCCGGTTCTATGGGATGAATTGAAATTTTGGGTGAAGATTGGTGAGCCCCATTATGGATCTGTTGTGGAAGCCTCCGCTTGGGTGGAATTGTCATACGACGGGAATCAGTCGCTGAACGGTTCGTCTCTCTGCACGTCGGTTTAGCCGGGTCCTAAGCATGTCCACCTCGCACACCATTACGAAGCCAAATCAACTCTGCAACTTACTCCAAGACATTTGCCATGCGGTCGTATTGACATTCTGTCTGCCGCTTGAGACCTGAGGCACGGTATCAGAAACTATTATATGAAAGCCCGGGAATTTTACAACTTACATGCTAGGCAATGAGGACGTCCCCTATCGCACTGTGAACGAAGAAGTTAGCAAATTTAATAATATGCCATTGGCAAGATATCGCCACAAAACAGAACTCCACATCGAGGTCGATATAGCGCACATTCATGCAAAGAAACCACACTATCGAATCCGCGTTACCAATCCATGAACCGCGCACAAAAGAATTCTCATATATGGAGTGTATTTTAAGAAACTTGAATAGAACAGGAGCGGTAGAGATGGATTTTGACGGGCTTGACCGTTGAAAAAGAACCAAAGCTACAGATGAGGGCTTTTAGGAAATGTAAAAATATCACAAACCTTGGTCTTCCTTCCAACACACTCCTCACATGATAAAGTTGGTTTATTCCTCTTCTGCCTCTTTCTGGGATGTTCTGACTGAGGATTATCGAAATGCACACCCCCTTGCTGGTAATCGGGTCTGTCGGGAGCGCTGTTGCCACTTTCCGGAGTAGGATAGCGTATGGGCACAAAATGTTCCATAAATACTAGTAAGATAGGTAAGGGTTTCTAGGTGAAGCTTGGCTTTTGGCTGTGGAGGAAATGGTTGATGGGAATAAGGACTTGCATCGGATATTGATCGGGAATACTGAATAGGTGCAGGACGGGGTATACACGTATGCACAAATGGATCACAAAATGCCGAGGAGTGAGGAGAAGGCGGGGCGGCAGTCTTGTCCACTCTTCGCTAACTCTACTGGGTGGGGCTCTGTCCCTTCCCACTTCTTTTTCCGCCCCCGCTCCACCCCACCCCACCCCGCTCCGCTCAATCACTCTACCAGACGCGAAAGTCACCCTGCAAAGACGCGTCTCGACGCGTTTTCGAGGATTGTACGTGGGAAAGCCAAGGGTCCATTTCAACCACAACTCTGTGAGCAGCGCAGTGATCAGCGAGCAACGACGAGAATAATAATAATGATAACCACGACGACTGTTTAATGGACTGCTACCCATCTTCTCCTTTCTTGCCGACTACATCTGATCCTCCAGCTTACGACGATTGGGAGATCGACAATAATACAGGCGTCCTCCCGCCCAGTACTCACTCCGACGAACTTGAGGCCCTGCAATTGCTACAGCAGGAAACCGCTGCATCTAAAACACAACGACGGCAGGTTATCCAACATCGTTCATGGAAGCTTGAAGAGGTCTTCCTCAGCGACCAGGACTACCCGCTTGGTAGCAATTCCCCGATCCAAGGGATGAAGTAAATGCTTATACCAGACAGTAACTCCAGTGCAATCCCGAGTCATACAGAACACGACCCATATCGACCAATCGTCACCCCTAAAATTGGCCAAGATGCCTTCAATACTATCTTCGCCCGTGTCATATCCTCAGCCATCTTCACCTCCTGCCGCCAAACGGCCTCTGCCAGCCGCAGCACCTACAACCCGACCAAAAAACCTCGGAGCCTTTATTGATGGCAATTCGGATGACGAGGAGGATGAGTTTCGGATTGACGAACCCGCGGCAAAGCGGCGCATGCTTGAGGCAGATAAGCTACTGCCGAATTCCCTCACCAACCCTTCTGAGATAGCAGAGGGCGACAATATTGAAGCCACTGGAGTGTCTAGGGAATATAAAGCGCATACGAATATTTTCAAAAGTGCAGTTTTGAATAGGAGTCAGGAACAATCATATTCACACATCATGCCGTCCTTCTTACGCAAATCCACTGGCCTGAAAGAGGGATATACCTGTTCTGGGAAAATGCTCAACATCAAGCAGAGACAGAAAACAGCCGCTGTGCCTTACGAAAAAATGGTTGCAGCAAGGTCAACGACGAAAGCTGGGAGGGCAAAGAAGAGCTACTACGGAATAGACATACACCAGCTGGTTGAAGATGCCTCGAAGGAAATCCGACAGAAAAAAACTGAGACGCCTGTTGCGCCGGAAGCTCCATTACCATCCGTCGAACCCGTGTATCATTCTAGGAGACGGCGGACGCCAATGTGGACGGAGAAGTATCGTGCACGCCGATTTTTCGACCTTGTCGGCGATGACAGAACACATCGTGACGTTTTACGCTGGCTAAAAGGGTGGGATCCTATTGTCTTCCCTAGGTCTGGGAAGCCAAAGCCAGTCTTGTCCAAGAAGCCTGGAATGGATGGCGAGCAGGAAGAGAAGCCACACCGAAAGATTCTTCTCCTTACTGGGCCACCGGGGCTCGGTAAGACCACGCTGGCTCATGTGTGCGCCATGCAGGCCGGCTATGAGATTATGGAGATCAACGCCAGTGATGACCGAAGCGCAAATGTGGTGAAGGGCAGAATACGCACGAGTGTTGGCACAGAAAGTGTCAAGAATGTTGGCGCAAAACCAAAAGATGGTCACAAACCCAAGGCAGTTCGGCCTGTTTGCGTGGTAGTTGATGAAGTCGACGGAGTTGTAGGGGGGTCAGGCGGCTCAGGGGAAGGCGGTTTTATCAGAGCCTTGATCGATTTAGTTCAGCTGGATGCCAAGAATGCCGTACCTGGGGCGACAGTGCCTAAACCAGGCAAGAAGAAGAAGGAGGACGACTTCTTTCGCCTTTTACGTCCAATGATTCTTATCTGTAACGATGTCTATCATCCTTCACTCAGACAACTTCGGCAGTCCTCGTTTGCAGAGGTGATCCATATCCGGAAGCCTCCCCTTGATGCGGTTACTGCACGCATGAAGCATGTCTTTGAGAAAGAAGGAGTGGCTTGTGAGGCTGATGGCGTTCGTAGACTCTGCGAAGCAACGTGGGGCCTGTCCTCCGGACCCGATGCCAAGCTCGAGTCTTCAGGCACAGAAGGTGATCTTCGGAGCGTGCTCGTCGTTGGGGAGTGGGTAGCCAGGAAATTGAAAACAGACACCAGCTGCAAGCCAAAACTGACCAAGAAATGGGTTGAGAGCAATATGGCTAGCATGTTAGGCTATGGCGGTGGGGGGACTCGCGGCGTTGTATGCGGCGGGGCTAAAGAAATCGTTTCCCGTGTCTTCCTCACCGGTGCAGGGTTCCCCAAGCCTACCGTGTCGGCGAACACTTCAACGGTCCCCAAGGATGTGAATATGCCTCGCGAAAGGCTTCACACCGCCGAAGTCGCGAAGAAGGCAGGCATGGAACGAATCCGTGAAATGGTCGATACGAGTGACGAGCATGATCGAATCATAGGTGATATATTCAGCACATACCCAACGCAACCGTTCAACGATGATTCAATACTTTCAAAACCAGATGCAGCGCATGAATGGTTCCACTTCTATAATGCATGCAGCAAAGGGGTATATCAAGAGCAAAGCTGGGAGTTGATGCCTTACCTCAGCCAGCCCATTTTAGCATGTCACAACCTGTTCGCAAGCACCACAAGACGCCCCGTTCAGGAGTATGAGAAGAAGAGAACCGATGAGGATGGCGAGGCGGAGGTGAAAATGCCGTTTACTGGCCCCAAAGCCGACTACGAGGCGACAGAGGCTAAGAAGCTGAATCGTGCAATGTTGGTTGAACTACAAGACAGCCTGCGGGATGAGCACCATCTCTTTAGGGAGCAGAATGCGACGCTACTCCGCTCATTCAGGAGTCCGGAGGATATGGCGACAGATTTACTGCCCTACTTGGTGCGGATCCTCAGCCCGGATGTAAAGCCAGTCGTTGTAGGCGGCAGTGGAGATTCCCGGGGCATCGCCAGCGTCAGGAAAGAAGGAGAACGGGAGATGGTAAAGAGGGCTGCGGATGTCATGGCTTCCATCGGCGTCACCTATCAGCGCGGGAAGCTAGAGGGAGATTTTGGCAGTAGAGGCACGCAGTGGGTGTACAGGATGGAGCCGTAAGTTTTCCCTCAAACCATTTCCTAAGATGTTTGGCTAATGATGTTATTAGGCCGTTGGATTCACTGGTCGACTACCCCACCGCAGGCGCTGAATCCTCGTTCTCCGCCGCGCCGATCCGCTACGCAGTGCGCCAGGTTCTAGACCAGGAGTACCAGAAGGCTATGAAACTGATGGCCACCACTGCTCGGCAGATGCGCTTCAAAGAGGGGAATCTTCTTGGCGAGGACACCACGTATACTTTCAAAACGGGATATGGGGATAAGCCCATCAAGCCCGTGGATATCGATGAAAATCCGCTGAAGATCAAGAAGGACTTTTTTGGCAGAGTGTTGAGTGTTAGATCTGGGCCGCTGGGTGAGACGGATGGGAATGCGCAGAAGTTGCCGGGAGGGGAAGAGAAGGAGAATAAGGTCTGGGTTACTTACCATGAAGGGTTCTCGAATGCTGTGAGGAAACCGATTACGCTTGACGAGTTACTGGGAGGTCTATAGAGGTTTAGCTTATATAATTTCGGAACATTTATCTTGTTTTGCATAATTATTCTTGTCTACTTGATAGGTTGCCAAATATGAAAGCTGGTCACGGGAGACCAGTGTAAATATTGCCGTTATCTGACTAGCAAAACTGGGTCTCAACCACTCAAAACTACAATCTGTAAGCCAGCTACTTATGAATAGAACTGAAGAGGCAAATACTATTAGCTAGGTAAGAGGATACTTTTCATTTCCAGCTTTAACAGGATGATAGGCGAATACTGATAATTCGTTGGTCTCGGTGCACGTGTTTTATATATATACACCGATTTGGGGACCAAGTTGCGAGTGCCTCCTCCTCGGGCTAACCTCTTGCAGGGGTACGATGCGCTCGCGAGACGTCAGAAACCCTGCACGGGAATTTAAGCATGGGAATCACCTCGCAGCAGGACAGGGATAGCTCCACCTCCGACGGGCAGTGCATCTCTTGGCCCCTCGAGCCGAGTACCACCAAAATTCACAAAAGCCTGCAATATCCCCCCTTCTCTCTCAAGAGGAACATGTAAGTCAGCAATCAATTATGCCTTAAATGGTAGACCAGATATCACCCATCCGCCTCAATGCCTGAGTATCTCAACCTCACGTCGACCACGAGCGCGAAGACGACCACCCCTTCTTCCCCTGACAAGTCCCTCACCATCTACCGCCACTCCAAAAACCGCGTCTTCACCTTTGAGCCGGCCAGCACCGAGCCTGCGGAGTATGTAGTCACAACCGCCAAACCAGCGGCCAAGTCATGCTGGGCGCCCCTGCTTTACCGCGGTCCCAACGCCGTCTATGAGTGTGGGAGCCCCATTATCGGTTCCATGCGCCGAAGCGCATTCTGGACTAGACTGACGCTCGAGCTGGGCGATGGAGTGGCGCAGGTAGAGTACAATCGCGATGCAAAGCAGTTGCGTGTTTTGGAGGCCCGGAAAAGGTGGTGGAGACGCCGGTTTGGGATGAAGGAGCGGCCGGTGAAGGATATGGAGGATGTGGATGTGTCGGGGCTGGTGCTGGAGGTGTGTATGGAGAGGAGGCCAAGGGTGGGGAGGGCGATTAAGTGGGAGTTTGATGGGGTGGAGTATGTGTGGACGGGGACGAGGGAGATGTCCAGGTCGTGGTTTAAAGGGGTTAAGGGGTACTCGCATGATATGAAGGTGCGTGATTTCTCAAATTTTCGGCGCTTATGATGCCTCTCTTATTTCGCGATGGTGAATGTATCTCTGTGTCTTTTAAGGCCAACATGCTAATTATGGTGTTGAAGCTTGTGAGAACTTGCGATCACGCACTCATTGCTACATTTGAGAAGAAGCACTTCGGGCGTAATACGGGTCCCGGAATGGATGGGAAGGGTAAGAAGAGGCCCATTGGGGCGCTGCGGATATATCGTGCTGCGTACGACCGTCCACAGACTGGCAAAGTGGTGGACATAGATGGCGAGAATACCCCGGAGATCAGATTGGCCCCAAGGCACAGAGCGGGCAGTAATATGACCGGGACTCACACCGGGGACATCTTTGAAGAGGCAGTGGTGATGGCATGCTGGGCCGCAATTGAAGCAGAGCACAGGATCCGGCATACCATACTTGACATTCTAATACAAATTGCAGAGAATGCTGGGGAATGAACAGTCCGGATCTATTAATCCAATATATCCTTTAGGTCTGTGCCGAATGAGAGTCGTTGCAGGTACTGACTCGGCTTTATCCACACTTTAAAATTACATACACCTTTTCCAATCATATAGCTGTGTAAGCTACCGGGTAAATCTTCGATTCAAATGTCTTGTTATCCATCCTAGAGTACCTCTAGCTGCATCATGACTATATTAGAAACCGATGTCTGCGGATCTGCTGCGATGGCCTCACGGCCAATTTTCAGGGCTGGATGATCCAAACATATCCTACATCACAAGGCAACCCCAACGACCAACAGGCCCATAACTAACATAATACTCCGATGCCTCACTCGACTCGCTCTCGCTCGTTCCTCTCCTCTTTGCCCGCCTCTCCTGCCGCCTCCTACTCCTCATCCGCCTCGCCTGTCTCCTTCTTCGCCTCCTCTGCTCGTTCCTCCTCTCCGGATCCACGTCCCTCACCATGTCATCCTCGCTTTCATATTCTGCCCTATCGCCTTTGATTTCACTATCCAAGCCACCGCTCATTCCATACTCACCCCTATCTTCTTCGTCTTGTGATCTGCTATCTGGGGAGTCGTTGTCACTGGTTTTTGTGTCTGATTTTTTTATCTTCGCTTTGACATCATCCAGTTCTTGCCGTATGGTGCTTTTGATACTCGCGGTTCTGCTTTTGTTGCTTTTGACTCTGCTTTTGATGCTTCCCACTCTGCTTTTCAGACTTGCAGCTGCGCTCTTTAAACTCGCTGGCTTAGACCTGGAATTTGAAGCCTTTCTCCTTGTACTTGCTGCCTTCTCATTTCTGATTTCTTTCTTATTTGCGCCGCCATTTTCTTTATATTTCTGTGGCGTCTTCTTTGGTTTCTTCAGGCCATTCCCTGTCCCTGGTTGCTTTCCAATCTTCGACAACTTGTGCTTATTATTTCCAAATATCGCCTTACGCATCCTCCCCATAATATTTGGTGCCTCATCTTTCATACGCTGTTTCTCTTCTCTGCGTTTTCTGCGCTCCTCTTTCTGCCAGTCCTTTTCCCTTGACAGTGCTGCCTCTGCAGCACGGGACCCTGGAGAAGTGGAAGGCCCACTTGGAGGAGAGGGGGCCTGGCGATAAGGAGGATTGGATGGGAAGTCCCAGGATGTTCCTGAATTCATCAATTCAGACTTCTTTGTGACTTTCGGTTTGGAAAGGTGATTTGAAAGGATTGTTTGCTTCTGGTGACTGTGCCTGTTGTCTGTTGCTGTGGATAAAAACATATGCAACTAAATAACACCGGAAAGGACGTTAAGTAGCAATATTATGATTGTATACATGAGTCCCTAAAAGTCTCTAACGCGGAGCCATTTACATGATTCATTTGTTTTGCTACTTTGGGGTGTGAATATATTTGTCTAAAGCGGTAGAGACAGTACAATAGTCTTATATACCGCGCGAGGGCGTTATGTTTAATATACAGTACATTTAGAGCTACATATTTCCCTCAATATATTATAAGCATCGAACAAGATTCCTGAGTGTTTTGGGTGAAGTCTAAAATATCATTTTATTATCGTTGCTCATCATTGAGAGCGTTTGTATACTCACATGGAAAGGGGCTATACTGCTTACCATCACGGGGACCGCTACAGTGGTTGTACAAATATATGTTATAGGCAGTCCGTCTTCTGACTTTTAGGAGGCAAGGGCAGTTCTAGTTAATCAATGCACGAATCTGAAAGTTTGCTTTAGTCTTGAAAAACTATCATTATCTATGTTTCAAACAATGTCGCTTCAGCATTTGGAGCGGGTATACTCTTGGTGTGATGCTGTTAATATATTCACACCGGCCTTGACCAGAATTCATAACGCCGGCGCTACGCTGAGCATTGGTATCTTCTTACAGTACTATGCGAATCAGGGGTTCTCTCTTGCTGGACCACTCGGACTTTCACCACTCCAGACATTCTCCAAATCCTCTCCTGGGAGTCCGTATTTCGGGCTCATTATCGGCGTAACTTCCTCCCTGTTCTCCTGCCACTCGCGCGACTCGTTCGCACCAGGACTCTCTGAGTCGTCCTCGCCAATAGCAAATCTATCGTTTGTGCTGGCGTTCTGGTTGTCACCTTCCTTGGGATCAATGACTGGAGATCCGTCCTCAGGCTCGAAGCCTTCACGTACTTCTTCGCCTTCGTTTCCGTACGTGCGACTACGGTGGTGTTAGCACATGTATGTCTGTAATAAGATTTGGCACTTACACGAAGCGTTTTGGCTCGACGGCGTTCCAGCCTGCGCTGCCTTCCTTTCTTGCGCGCACCCTTTCAATCTCTTCTGCCTCAGTGTCCTCAACGACAAGGTCCACGAGTTGGCTCCTGTCTGACTTGGCCGAACTAGATTCCGATGAATGGTGCCGAAGCATGCCTTGTAGTAGAGGGGCGCGGCCTTCTTCTCCGGTACTGTCCCTACCCTTTCCTTTGCTTTGGGATCCTTCGCTCTCGGACCTTTGAGTCTGGGACTGGACCTTTTGCACGGTTTTCTTGACGTTCTTTTTTCGTTTAACTTCATGACTTCTTGTTGGCTGAATTAAGTGCCGATTAGAGGATGTTGTCACCAAATCTGGTTCTTCCGTCATCCAGCCGCGTTTTTTGGCAGTATGTGCTGTAATTACTGGGTAGTTCCAGTCACCAAACTCTAGCTTCCTCGCCTTTGCATAAAGCTCCTCTTCGTCAGCATCCAGACCATCAGAGTTCACAGTACCGTCGTAAGGGTTTCCTATGTACGATGTCGCTTCTTCCGAGAGACCAGTGTTTGATGAGCTTCGCCCAGTACTAGGCCCTCCATTCCCGGCAAGCAGTGGAGTCCGAGCGTTGGCTTCTCCCGGCCTGGGTATCCAATACTTTCCCTTACCACCGCGTTCGTATCGCATGCCCTCCATCATTCTTGCTACGCGAGAGCTTGACTCTTCGTGGGCTATTATATTGTCGCCAGAATCGAATAAACGATACTCGTACTTCTTCCCGCTGAAAGTCTCCTTGGTATCCTCAATAAGATCTCGGATACCGAAGGCATCCCTGAGAGCGTACTTGACTGGTAAACGCGCCGCTGATATAGTAGCATCAGCGTAATCATGCCATGAGAAGGCATACCAGTGTCCAATAGCGAATGCCGGCATTTCCAAGCAAATAAGTGCATCTTGAATAGCTGCGGCAATATTATCTGGAGTGTAGCCTTTCACATCATCTGGTATGACACCAAGCCATACTAATATCGACAGTCCAAAGCCTTGCCAATACGAGGCAAAGATAATAAGCTTAATGTTTAAAAACTTCGGCACCGGTCTGAATGGCTGCAAGTCTTTTGACATACAGACCCAAAACATCCCGAGGGAGTATAAGCTGATTGTAACACTGATATTATATGCAATCCCACTCCACATATATCCAGATGTCAATCCGAGATACCCTTCCTGGTACACACCTGTCGCTTTCATTATAATGGATGCAAGGCCGAGAACCGGCTTTAACCACGCGTACTGCAAGATGCCACGTTTTATTGCGAGAAAGCTATGAGGATCGGAGATGTCGACTTTTGACAGAAAGTGGTTCATGGGCCACAGGTGATGCACAGGTTCTCGACCGTGCATCATGATTATTAGAGCTCTTTCGCCTCCAATGAAGTTGATGAGGAGCTGGAGGAATGTATATATAGTGAAAGCCTACCAGAAATTAGAAGTATTCACAACATTAGGTTCGGAAGCTCAATCCTACCTCGTAAACATCTCGAATAGGATCCACCCAGAAAGCTGCCTTCAGGGATATTAAGCTTAACCACGATGATATTGAGTATATTGGGACCCTGCTGGTGTCAGACTGTGAAATCCGTGCAAGTTCATAAAACCTACATGAGTAAAATCCTAACCACATATCTCTGGAGAAGGGGCTTTCGATAGTTCTTTCTGTGAGGCAATCCGTCAATATGTTTAGACCTTTATGTGGAGGGGCGCGTGCTCATACGTTTGGAGCCATATGGACCTATGGGAGCCTGGTCAGTAACTTGAGCTTTGGAAGTCATTATTTAAAAGCTTACACGATAGAAATCAGCGTCGCCACAAGAGAAGCAACCCCAGCGACAATTACAAGGCCGTTTGCCAGCTTTTGCCCCGTTCCCCCCGAGGTTTTACCCTGATGCGCGCCGTGGGCCATATTGTCTGCCATGGTTGTGGGAGCTGGGACAATGACGTTTGTTGATGCCCTTGAGCAGCCGAAGGACATCCAACGCAAGCAATTCAGTTCGAAGACATGTTATTTCGTAGGTACACCCGATTACTCAGTAGTCGCTCAAATTCTGCGGTTATTTTTCACGTCGAACATCTTCAAGAGAGATTGCGTGGAAGATGTCGTACGCCTGGCACACCCCCTGTCACCATCGGTATCTTGGTATCTGAAGGCGGTGGCAGAATCCACATGCTTAATGTTGACCTGAGTGGATAGCATCCCAATGAGCTAGCACAGCTCCCAATTAATGAATTCCTAAAACAAACAACCGTTATGCTCTGGGCAATACGCGTCATATCAGATGAAGGCAGCTGCCGTCTTGTTTTGAAGATGGTATAGCGGACACCCACATCTGGCCCATGATCATGAGAAGAGCTGCTGGAGGTCTTTACCGGAGTTGAGAAAGATGTCGACCAGCGGAGGCTTGACAGCTGTGTCGTTGACACCAATTTTGGGGTTTAACTGGTAGGTGCAGATGCAATGGCGTTGTTTATTTTGTGGACTGACAGCTTCTAGGGTGTTTTTGGTCGAGCTAATCGTTTGTGGAATACTGTAAGGGCACCATGCTTCATTCTCTAGGTATTGCTAACTGTCATCGCTAGCACGCTATTCTTCCTCTTTTATTTCAACAGACTCTTCGCTACGATTGTATCATACGGAGTCCGGGCGTGGTCATGGCACAGATATCGAGTGTATGTGGACATACAGGCGTTACAGATCTCGTTGCTGGGTGGCCGCATTTTTTTCAAGGGACTCAGGTACCATGGAAACAACGAAACCATTCTCATACACAGTGGATTTATTACTTGGGCATATTGGCGGCGCAATGTGAGGGAGCTGGATCTCTCTCATGGAAGGGACCCTCACAGCGCATCAAGCGAATCTACTACCAAAAACGACAAGGAGAATTATAAGGACCAATCTGCGACAGAGAGCGGCACGAAGGCTGGTAAGCGGGCGTTGCCTTGCCGCCTTAATGTTGAAATCAAAGGACTGGAATGGTTCATCTATAATCGGAGTGCGGCATATGACTCCATAGTTGCTGGACTCACAAAGCCAGACGAGATCGTGCAGGAGAGTACCTTGGTGGATGATCCGACAGAGAAGGAGCAAGACACGGGGTTGAAGAAACGTGGATTTCCCAAACCAAATATCCTCTCCAACATATTCAGTAAACATTCGCTGGAGACTGACGATGGTTCTGGCCTCCCGTCCTTAACAGAGAAAGATACGAACAGAGAGTCCATGGGAAGCCCGGACAGCCTGCACTCTGAGGATAGCAGCGCACACCATGGCCAGGCGAATGAGGAAATCGAGAAGAGCTTTATACTCAATCTCCTCCCCCTACACATCAACTGCGTCAAGGCAGCTGTAGTCATGGGGAATGACAACACAAAGAGTGTGTTTATCACCAAAGCTGATAATGTTTCTGGTGACATCAATGCTACTGCTTGCCGCGCGCCAGATTTATACAAACAAGTTTTCGACCTACAATTTGACCATCCTATGATCCAGTTAAAGCCTAATGAGGACTATAACGAGGACCAGACTGCAACGGCAAATCGAGCTAAAGACGACATCAAGGTTCGCACTGATGCTGTAGAAGGCGTCCTCCACCCGTACCGCTTCTTTTATCGGTACCGGCGCAAGGCATGGCACAAACTCCAGAGCATTGTACCGTACTTTAGTAGCTCCGTGGAAACATTCTCGAGTGCAAACGCCGAGCCTGTGCTCTCAGATTCGAACACACAAGGGAATCTGCATCAATGGCAAGGGCTTTCGCGCTATCTCAATGACGAAGAAGACGGTAAAGCTAAATGGTCGTCTTTCGAGTACGCCACTGTAACGACCATTCTTGACAGCCCTGAAGCCAGCATATGCTATTATTGGGATATACCCGGAAAGGTTCCTGTGGAAATAGGGTCTCCAAAGCCACACGCATGGCAAACTAATGATATTAATGGAGACCTGCCACCTGAATGGGGCATAGACATCATCATCAAAGGGGCCTTGATAAACTATGGCCCATGGGCAGATCGACAGCGTGCAGAATTACAAAAAGTCTTCTTCCCTAGTCTATGCAAGGATGCAACCCCGGCAGATAATTTGAAGTCGGGGCAAACAAGGGTGGCTTCAAATCTCAAAATCTATATCCAATTAGATGATGACACAACTCTTCGTGTTCCTACCCGTGAGGAGTCGAAGAACTGGAAATGGAAGTCGCAAGCAGATACCATGACATCCCGAATGCAAGAGCAGAATAAACGCAGCGACAAGAGCTCTCGTAAACAGAAAGCAAAGGGCGGTAATGCAGGTCCAGAGATACGCCCATTCGGCTGGCTAGACCTGAAGATATGCAAGAATGCCACCGTTAATTATAACATGGACATGGTAGCCGGGGCTTCTGGCTTCTCGAATACCTTAGATATCGACTTTCCAAACTTAGAGGTCACAACCAGTGTCAATCATGGGATTCTGTGTCGATCTCTCAACCAGAGGTTGTCATGCAATCTATCAAACCCACTCGGCTGGAACGCGTTTCACACCTGGAAATTCGATTTTATCGGCAACGGAATGGAATTATTCATTTTGAGAGAACATATCTTCTTGTTCATTGATCTAATCGATGATTGGACGTCTGGACCACCACCTGATTATCTCACTTTCACCCCCTTTCACTATCTCTTGAAACTCCAATTCGGCGACTTCAAGCTTTATCTGAACGTCAACGACTCAAATATAATCAACAACCCATCAGACTTTGACGACAATACTTTTCTGATACTAGATGGGACGGGCTTGGTAGCAGACCTTTGTATACCACTTGACAAGTATCGACCTCAGAGGAATTATGTTCCCTTTGATCTTGCGGTTGATAGAGCAGATCTTCTTCTCCATGTGCCACCATGGAACACCAAGGCTACCTTCATGCCGTCGAAAGAACTTGCACAGGTTGAAGGGGCTAATATTAAGGGGAAATACCAATACTGTGATACTACGTCCTCAGGCAACACAGACACGCTACTGGTGGATGTTTCCGGTCGCAACCTTGAAGTACAGCTCTTCGGATTCCTTATACGGTATTTTATGAAGATCAAAGACAACTATTTTGGGGAAGACATTCATTTCAGGACGCTGGAAGAATACCAACAAATTATAAATACTAAAGATCCAGATACGGTAGCGCTTCTCAACAAACCTCCACATAAGAAGACTAATGATCTGGATGTCATCATAAGCATTGGTTGTAAAACTTCAGGTGGTCTCCTGCCGGCCAATTTGTACTCAGCAAATGACCATATACGAGTTGAGATAGCTACGCTGTCCGCAGATTTGCGATTCACCAATTATTATATGGACCTAAATGTTAGCCTCAGCCCTTTGGTATTCTCGCTGGGGATGCAAGAAGGCCTGTCGACTCCGATGACTTCTCTCTCTGGCTCTCAGCTTTTCGTTGATGGCGTGGAGATTTTTGGAAACCGACTCTTCGGCCTGCCACCCAGCGAGCCTACATATGTCTGCAATTGGGACTTTACGGTTGGGTCGGTTCGGGGAGAGACGTCTGCGAGGTTTCTCATGAAATTATCTGCGGCTGTGAAGGCATTTGCATTCTCGTTTGATGACGACGAAAACGCACTGCCACCTGTTACCCCTGAGATCTTGCACGACGCAACATTCCTCAGGGCATCGGTGGAACATGTCCATATCTGGGCCCACGTGGATGATGTTGCCTTTCTGCTTGCGACAGGCCCTTTGCGCGTCAGCTTCAACGATCTAGCAGGGGATCTTTATTCCAAGAAACTAAAGGTTACTGTTCCGGATCTGGCCCTGGGTTGTGTAGATGCCGATTCAGCATCGCGTCATAGATTAAGAGCAAGCCATCCGGTGGAAACACATGCATATATTACAACGACAATTGAGTTTACTATGGTCAACAGAAAGGCCGGATTTGATGATGAGAAGCGACTACAACAAGCACATATTAGGCGCGAAGACTCGAGGACACAAAGAACGCAATTTCTTCTTGTTGATGACCCAGTTAAACCGCCCCCAATACATGTGGACACTCCGGCTATGTGTTTTCCTCCGGTTCCACTACCTATCAACGGAAGCAACATTAACGATCCCAACGGCGCCGCCTCAAGCATCACATCATCACTACACTCGAAGCAAAATCTTCGACGGAAAAGCTCTTTCCTGTCGCTAACGAGTTCTGAGCGATCTAGCCAAAAAAGCATCATCCGGGCTCACAGTAGTCTCTCAGAGCGTAAGGTCCAATATAATTTATTGGATTCCCCGTCTAGGAGCCGCCAACTTGGTGACGGCCTCCGCTTAACGCCACTACCACGCGATGTATCAGCAGCATCAACTGGCCGCCAGCCATCCTTTTACAGCGCGGTTGATCATAATGACTTGCGGGTGCGGGTTTCATCGAGCGTTATATTTTCGAGCCCGTTTATGTCACCATATTTCCCCCTCGATGAAGTTGAACCAGATATGGGTAATCTTCCGGAACTTAACGAAGGTGACCTGGACCAAGCCCCAAGCCCCAGTGCTGAAATTAAACCGGCTGATAAGACGTTTGATGGAAATACTGAATACACGAGCTTCATTGTTGAGTTTAAGCAGGGTATCAGAGCCTTCTCGAACCCTCAGGCGATAAAGGCAGTTACGAGTTTTATAGAAGTACTACAGCCTATTTCTGCGGAAGATATTATTGATTCTGTTCAAGTCGAATCTATAAACGATATCTTCGAGGCAAAAAAGCAGATTGTAGTGGCAGGTAAGAATATGGACGTTAATATTGTCCTACCCATCATTCGCCTTCGATTCGCCAATACGGTGGTGCCTGAGTCCCATGTACATTCTGATCAGCCCCTCGACCAGTATGATTTCTCAGCTCGGGGCATGTCGGTGATAGCTCGCCAAAGGTCAGCTGCAAAAGAGAATGTCGACAGATTTAATTCAGGAGATGCGTCCGCAGTTCGTGTGCGTGTGTTGTCGGCGGAGGTCTCTGCGAAGGAAAGAAGTCATGGCACTGCTGATGCCCAAGCAGCAATTAATGGCCGCGTCGAGGATATTGCATTTTCGATGGCATCTGACAAAATTAGGTCGGGGCATCTTAAAATTAGATCCGTCGATATGGAGATGGCGAGCTCTAAAGTGAAGTATCTAGCGTCATTGCTTCATCGAACTACGCATATGGCCTCTGAAGCTGGTGATGGGTTCGCCAGTTTGACTAGGCGGCAAACCAATCGAATAAGGCACGCTGTGTTCCTCCTATCCACCCAAGACCGGCGAACAGGCGACCCCATGTTTATGACAAGACCATCGTATGTATTACGATCTGCTGCAGGCCATCTCAGGACAACCGATTCCTGGAAATTAATAGCCCGCCTCCGTCATGTTTATTCATCTCTCGGTCACGATGAGAAACAGAGGATAGGAATGATTCTTTCAGAGCGTGACTCGACCTCCTACCCCGAAAACATCCGCGAGCATGTTCAAGCCGGTTTCGAGAAATGGCGGAGCTGGGATTTAGAAAATCTTACTGAATGTGTTCTTATGACTAAGGTTTTTGGATCACCCATAGGAGATGACGCTACATCCTCTCAAATACAAAAACCAACACAGTTCGGGGCTGCCATTAGCCGAACCAGCTTTGTTTTAGACCCAGGGCCAAAGCAAAACGAGATTGTTCTCACCGCCTTGGCTGCAAATGCGTCTATAAACCAAGCCAATGCAGAAGATGTGTCCGATCAAGCCAACCCGCCACATGGCACCTGTACCATAATACAGATCTACTGCATGGACTCGTCAATAACTTTAAACTGGGAGCTATGTGAACTTATTGAAGTTACTACCAAATTGTACAATGAAACACAAGCTAGTCTAGCATCAGGACAAGCAGCGCCAGCTATACACCCTCCGACCGCTACCCAAAGAGACACACCCAGGAAATCTTTGCATCTTATTTTTGCTTCCGATAATGGGTCCGTTACACTTGACACCATTAATATTCGAGCGAGGTCGCTTAGTACAGGTCTCAAGGTATCTCTATTGGTTTCAGAAGGGCTATGTGGTGGTAAAGATATTGTTACTGCCTTAATCACAGCCGACGCGGCAACGTCGAAATTCAGAAGTCATCACCAAGATCTCGCTATCCATCAATTTCGCGCTCCGACAATAAACGTTTCGCGAGAGAGCCGCGTTGTGGACAAAATCAAAGAAAACGCTTGGAAGGTTGCTGGCAACTCGCAAGAATTGTCTTTCGTCGTCAAACAAGACCCTGTTGCTCTCCTACAAGTGGTAGATCATATACTAGGTGACGAGGTACATCAAATAAGTCAAATTATACGAAATTTGCCCAAGAAACCCGTACAGCGGCCAGTTCGAAGCCATACGGATAACACCACTGTTATCAACAAGATAAACATTGCATTATTTCTCGATGAGTACTATATTAGCATCCCTCTACTTAACTCAGTTCGCTATGACATCTCCGGCTTCGTTGCCAGAGCATCATTAGCAGCAAGGCAGGGCATAGAGTTTGTTTTCGACTTTGACATCAAAGAAAACTCCCACGATATCCGAACCCAAATGACGGGAAAATCCCAAACAATCTCAGTGTTGCAACTCCCTCCAACAAACGGTCGAGTCATAGCAAAGATAAATGAGAATGAACATAAGTTTTCAGTGTTTGTTTCGGTCGAACCAATATTCCTCGACGCAGCCAAAATCCAGAATGTTATTGCGGCGCTCAATAAGCCTGAATTGACCAATCTGATGGATGAAGTGCGCGAGGGTTTTCGAACCCTCAAGAGTCACTTCCCAGAAAACATAGATCCAGGCAAGGTACCAGCTAAGCAAGAACCCGTTAAAGATTTTCCTAAACCTTTCATATACGATGCCCATTTGTCATTGGCAGGCTTGGAAGTGTTCACCGACGCACCAAATGGGAACAATAACGATAGCAAGGCACGCTTGACTTTCAACCTCGGAATTGTTCAAGTTGAGGCATACAATCGCTCCACTGTGGCTGGACCTGCGTTAGAATTTCCCGAGCTTGAGCTCAACCTTCGCAGGGTGGTAGCTAACCTAACCTCTACTGCCAGTTTAGGTAAAGGAGATAGCTGCGGAAATTTTGCTTTCGCAGCTAAATTCACTGCCGGTTCAAGAAATGCTGAAGACGGGGGCCAGGTCCGCTCGTATCACTTGACGAGTGACAGCTTGGAAATGAACCTATTTGCCGATACGGTTTCAACGATAGTAAATGTCGTAGGCCATCTACAGACTAAAATCAAAGAGTTGGAACTACCGCGGGATGTGCACTACTTTCAGCGCTTTCGAAACCCGCGAATTGCCATCGAGGAAGACCTGGGTGCCCCTGAAAGTGCGGCGGCATCATTGAATTTGTTTGATGCCATGTTTTCGCTAGAGCTATCCAATTGGCAGGTTAGCTGGATCGTTACTTCGCCGTGTTCAGATCAGACAGAGGGGAGGGAAGACTTGGTCCTATCGTTACAGCGAATCGGCTTGTCAACAAGGGAGAAGAAGTCCGCGCGCCTTAGCATTGAGAATCTAATGCTCCAGATGGTCCCTCCAGATCATGCCAAGAATGTACGGTCTCTAAATTCTGCTCTCTTGCCTGAAGTTGTTTTCAACATAGGATTCGTATCGACAGAAAATGCTACCCGTCTTGCGTTCCAAGCTGCCGGGAAATCGTTGGATCTACGACTCACGTCACAATTCATTACCCCTGGGTCGAATATTCAGAAATCTATCGTGAGCGCAGCGGAAAAGGCTCGCTCTGCGTCCGCGTCCTGGATGACGAGTGCTGCCTCAAAGAAGCCCAGCGACACTACAAAGAACATTTTCTTCGGGAAGAAGAAAATGGAGTCGCTATTGGTTGATGCAGACTTTGCGGGCGCTGTTGTTCATCTCCAAGGTATGAAAACATCGGACAGCGCAATGTCTTCACTTCCAGATAAGCGTAGTAGAGCCCCTCAAGGGGGACGTTATGGCCAATTCGCGCAAGATGAAGCTACCAGTTCAACTATGCTGCGTTCCCCCGGCCTGGCGATCAAGGTCGAATATAAGGACAACGGTGTCGATGATCCATCACTGAACGCCGAAGTTAAAGTCAATGCGTCCAAGAATATCTTGTATCCGCAGGTGGTCCCACTCATAATGGAAATATCGACAAATGTCCAAGCCGTTATGAGCAACAATAACGAGCCAGAAGACCAAAAACCCACATCGCAAAAGCTAATGAGCGCGGCCGATGATAATATTCTTACGGTAGACCCGAGCGCGGTATTAGGGCGGACAAGGCTGAACTTGGGAATACGTATCTGTGCGCAGGAGTTCGGCCTCAGCTGCCAACCTATTGCGAGGGTAGCTGCTACAGCAAGACTGGATGACATTTATATCACAATGAACACAGTACGATCCGTGGACCATGGCCATTTCTTTGCCATATCCGCATCAATAAACCGCCTCCAAGCCTCGGTTCAGCATGTATATTCACGAGAATCTACCGGCAGCTTTGATGTCGACTCAATTGTCTTATCCTTGATGAACAGCAAGCATGTCAGCGGCACCAGCGGGCTGTCGGCCATCTTGAAAGTCAGCCCCATGAAGGTCCTTGTGAACGCCAAGCAGATACAAGATTTTCTTTTATTCCGCGATATATGGATGCCAAACGATTTAGGCAATAAACCTGCACCCGCACCTGTAACTCAACAGGAAAGGACATCGCAATCCCAGACATATCTAGTAAAGCGTTACCAGCAAGTTGCAGCCACAGCCGCGTTTCCCTGGAACGCAACTATCTCAATCGAGGAACTCGATGTACAGCTAGATCTTGGCCAAGCTATTGGGAAATCCACGTTTGTGATATCGGACTTCTGGGTGTCCTCAAAGAAAAGTTCTGATTGGGAGCAAAATCTATGTCTTGGGTTCGAAAAGGTTGGGATCGACAGTACTGGTAGGATGAGCGGCTTTACATCTCTACAGAATTTCCGAATTCGGACTTCCATTCAGTGGCCCGAGCGAGAAAAGGCGTTGAATCAAACACCACTAGTCCAGGGAGCCGTATCCTTCAGTCAATTCCGTCTGAAAGTTGCCTTTGACTACCAAGCATTCTTAGTAGCGGACATCACCTCTATTCAATTAATGCTACACAATGTACGCAATGGGCCCAGTGCGGCCGGTGATAGACTTGTTTCAATGCTCGACGGCGACTCTGTTCAGATATTCTGTACCACGACAAGTGCTTCTCAGGCGCTGGCACTTTATCAGGCACTTGAGAAGTTAATGCAGGAAAAGAAGTCGAATTACGAGTCCTCATTGCGGGAGATAGAGCGCTTCATTAGACGGAAGCCATCGACATTTCACGCTGCAGAGATCACTGAAATCACTCCGCCTCCGGAAGAAGAACACGCGAAGGCACCTATTACGCTGCATACAGATGTAGTCGTAACATTAAAAGAAGTTAACATGGGCGCTTACCCCAGCACGTTTTTTGATGCTCAAGTCTTCAAGATTGAGGCGCTCAATGCAGAGTTCAGGTTTGCAGTTACAGTCCCAGTTGGAATAGTTCACAGTAGGCTCGGTCTTACCTTGGGTCAGCTCCGTATCGGGCTGGCAGGAGTCAAGTCACCCGGGCAACCCAAGAGCACCACAGAACTATCTGTGGACGAGGTTGTCAGCAGCGCCACCGGTTCTAGAGGTGGTACCATCCTCAAGGTTCCAAGGGTGGAGGCTACAATGGAGACTTGGCAATCGGCAGGCTCGAACCAGATTGACTATATCTTCAAATCCTCATTCGAGGGCAAGGTTGAGGTTGGCTGGAACTATTCTCGAATCAGCTATATCAGGGGCATGTACGGCAATCATGCGAAATCGCTCGCGCAGCGTCTTGGCAAGCCTCTGCCGCCATCAGCTGTCAAGATCACTGGGGTGCCGGACGCAGATGAAGAGGGCATAGAGCGCGTAACAGGCGAGCAACAAAAGATCACAGCGGAGGTCACGGTGCCACAGTCAAAGTACGAGTATGTTGCTCTTGAACCTCCGATCATTGAGACGCCGCAGTTGAGAGAGATGGGCGAGGCTACCCCGCCATTGGAATGGATTGGGCTCCAGAGGGACAGGCTGCCGAATCTGACGCATCAAATTCTGATTGTGACACTGCTGGAGCTGGCGGGTGAGGTGGAGGATGCGTATGCGAAGATATTGGGGTCCTCGTAACGTCCATAGTATGATTGTGCATAGCCCGTTGGGGGTTATCATGTATGATATGGGTTTGCGTTGCATTTTTAGGAGTCTTAGCGGGGGCGTTGGCAGGACAGCATGCACTTTTCATCAGTGTTGGGCTCAGGATGAGCCTTATAATACTGAATATAATTATACATACAAGCTACAAATGCAATGCCCAGCTGCTGATTATCAAGACTGTGATTGGCTGTCGTGACAAGAGCAGTATTCTTGTCAAGCTTGGTACTTGTACGGCTTTGCCTGAGCTTACCTTACCATAGCTCCGCCCTCGCCGCTTGGCCGATGATTCCTTCGCCGTAGCGCCTTCCGCACATACGACTGCAGGAGCGTGCGGGGTCCAAGGCGCTTCTCTTCGGCGTGTAGATGGAATTTTTGATATTTTAAAAACATCTTTGTACCAAAAATCCACCTGTTGTCTTCACATTTCCCACGCCGAACGAGTCGTCTTGGCGTCATCGTTTACTGTATGATGATGTTGAAACAGTGACTTAGTGACTTCCACACCTCTTCCGTCGACTCATATCGGGATAAGACATGTGGGAGCGATAGTCTAGTCCAACTCCGGTTAGGCGGCACAAAACAACCCTCTGCCCCACTAACCAAAGATATCTTCACCTTCTCCCACCCTACCATTTGAAAAGACCTCCTCCTTCCTTTCCCACCGCAACGTCTATCGTCAGAAGCATCAAAGCCATCTTCTGCGCATTCTATCACCACTGCTGAGGGTCAACCGAAGGCAGTATAAGATAGAATACAAAGACTTCAAGGAGACTGTTAGAAAGTCCCTCGAGTCTCAGATCCGACCCCGCTTCGGCACCAGAAAAATTCACCATTAATCAGCTTTTGAAGCTCAACCGCCATCATGGTTAAGTGAGTTCTCCTGCAAAATCCCCCGACAAAATTCGAGCTTGCCGAGATGTTTTTCCATCTTCAGTTGTATCTTGATCGGACTTTTGGGATTTTGGTTATGACGTCTGTGAATCTGAACACATTGCTAATCATGTTCCCGCTACAGCTTCACTATCGAGGAGGTCCGTGAGCTGATGGACAAGCCCACCAACGTCCGTAACATGTCCGTTATTGCTCACGTCGATCACGGAAAGTCCACTCTTACCGACTCCCTCCTGTCCAAGGCCGGTATCATCTCTTCGGCGAAGGCCGGTGAGGCCCGAGCCACTGATACCCGTGCTGATGAGCAGGAGCGTGGTATTACCATCAAGTCGACTGCCATCTCCCTGTACGGAAAGCTCACCGACCCTGAGGATATCAAGGACATTATCGGCCAGAAGACCGACGGTGGAGATTTCTTGATCAACTTGATCGATTCACCCGGTCACGTTGATTTCTCCTCTGAGGTTACCGCTGCTCTCCGTGTCACTGATGGTGCTCTCGTTGTCGTCGACACCATTGAGGGTGTCTGCGTCCAGACTGAGACCGTCCTTCGTCAAGCTCTTGGTGAGCGTATCAAGCCTGTTGTTATCATTAACAAGGTTGATCGTGCTCTTCTTGAGCTCCAGATCGAGAAGGAGGATCTTTACCAGTCCTTCTCCCGTACCATCGAGTCTGTCAACGTCGTTATCTCCACCTACTTCGACAAGTCCCTCGGTGACGTTCAGGTCTACCCATACAAGGGAACGGTTGCCTTCGGTTCCGGTCTCCACGGATGGGCTTTCACCGTCCGCCAATTCGCTCAGCGTTATGCCAAGAAGTTTGGTGTTGACCGTGTTAAGATGATGGAGCGTCTTTGGGGCGACAACTACTTCAACCCCCACACCAAGAAGTGGACCAACAAGGGCACCCACGAGGGCAAGCCTTTGGAGCGTGCTTTCAACCAGTTCATCTTGGATCCTATTTTCAGAATCTTCCACGCTGTCATGAACTTCAAGAAGGATGAGATCAACACCCTTCTCGAGAAGCTGAGCATCAAGCTCACCGCTGACGACCGCGACAAGGAGGGCAAGGCTCTTCTCAAGATCGTCATGCGCACTTTCTTGCCCGCTGCCGACGCCATGTTGGAGATGATGATTCTCCACTTGCCATCCCCAGTTACTGCCCAGAACTACCGTGCTGAGACTCTCTACGAGGGTCCCCCAGACGATGAGGCCTGCATCGGTATCAAGAACTGTGACCCCAAGGGCCCTCTCATGCTCTACGTGTCGAAGATGGTGCCCACTTCCGATAAGGGTCGTTTCTACGCTTTCGGTCGTGTCTTCTCTGGTACCGTCAGGTCCGGACTTAAGGTCCGCATCCAGGGCCCCAACTACGTTCCTGGCAAGAAGGATGATCTTTTCATCAAGGCTATCCAGCGTACCGTCCTCATGATGGGTGGCAAGGTCGACCCCATTGACGATGTGCCAGCTGGTAACATTCTTGGTCTCGTTGGTATTGATCAGTTCTTGTTGAAGTCTGGTACTCTTACCACCTCCGACACCGCCCACAACCTGAAGGTCATGAAGTTCTCCGTCTCCCCTGTCGTCCGTCGCTCCGTTGAGGTCAAGAACGCCCAGGATCTGCCCAAGTTGGTTGAGGGTCTCAAGCGTCTC
The DNA here is from genome assembly GCA_000750745.1 of Pseudogymnoascus sp. VKM F-4281 (FW-2241). Classification (NCBI taxonomy): domain Eukaryota; kingdom Fungi; phylum Ascomycota; class Leotiomycetes; order Thelebolales; family Thelebolaceae; genus Pseudogymnoascus; species Pseudogymnoascus sp. VKM F-4281 (FW-2241). The sequence goes on from JPJV01001007.1 coordinate 29,558, forward strand.
TCCAAGTCCGATCCTTGTGTCCTGACTTACATCTCTGAGTCCGGTGAGCACGTTGTTGCTGGTGCTGGTGAGCTTCATTTGGAGATTTGCTTGAAGGATCTCGAGGAGGACCACGCTGGTGTCCCACTCCGCATCTCCGACCCCGTCGTCGCCTACCGTGAGACTGTCACCACCCAGTCGAGCATCACTGCTCTCTCCAAGTCGCCCAACAAGCACAACCGTATCTACATGATCGCTGAGCCCCTCTCCGAGGAGGTTTCCAACTTGATTGAGAACGGAAAGATCACTCCACGTGACGATATCAAGACCCGCGCCCGTCTCCTTGCTGATGAGCACGGATGGGATGTCACTGATGCCCGTAAGATTTGGTGCTTCGGTCCCGACACCAACGGTGCCAACTTGTTGGTCGATCAGTCCAAGGCCGTCCAGTACCTCCTCGAAATCAAGGACTCCGTCGTCTCTGGTTTCCAGTGGGCTTCAAGAGAAGGACCAGTCGCCGAGGAGCCTATGCGCTCTATTCGCTTCAACATCATGGATGTCACCCTCCACGCCGATGCCATCCATCGCGGTGGTGGTCAAATCATCCCAACTGCCCGCCGTGTCCTCCTCGCCTCCACCCTTCTTGCCGAGCCCGGTCTCCTCGAGCCCGTCTTCTTGTGCGAGATTCAAGTTCCAGAGTCCGCCATGGGTGGTGTCTACGGTGTCCTTACCCGCCGTCGTGGTCACGTCTTCGCTGAGGAGCAGCGCCCCGGCACACCTCTCTTCACCATCAAGTCTTACCTTCCCGTCAACGAGTCCTTCGGTTTCAACGCCGACCTGCGCTCGCATACCTCTGGACAGGCCTTCCCCCAGTCCGTCTTCGATCATTGGCAAATCCTTCCCGGTGGATCCCCGCTTGACCCCACCTCCAAGGTCGGCGCTGTCGTCACCGAGATGCGTAAGCGCAAGGGTATCAAGGCTGAGGTTCCAGGTGTCGAGAACGTAAGTCTTCCCCTCTCTATCCCATCCATCTCATACAGATTACTAACACCACATAGTTCTACGACAAGCTATAAACTGCTCTCGTCCCTGATAGACTTCCTCTCCACCAGGTGTTGCGCCGCGTCCCCGCGGTTCATGCAGTACTATGACTGAACGACACCCACAAAAAGCCATGTTCCTTTGTGGCGGTGCTCTGACGGGCAACGGAGACGTTGAGCGGTAGAAGCGGCGCCATGATGCAGATCAGAAGAACAAAATTATACATCAGTTCCGTTTTTTCCCAATTTTTGTTTTGCTTGCTCTTGTTTTGTTAAGTAGCTTCGACATTCTTTAGGTATATGCTAAGGAATCGAGATGAAAGTATAAAGAATACTCCGTTTCCTTATTTGAGTGATTGTGTGATAAACTGTGACTTTTCTCATGCCTCCTTACCGTCCTGCGTAATATCCCACTTTCCAAACAAACATAGGGCACCACCTTCAAAAGCTACTGGGTGGATGATTTCATTTGAGTCTGTACTCTATAAAACTTATTTTATCTAATAGTTGTAACGTACTTGCATAACGAGTGGCCATGTATAACGAGTGGCCACCTCTACTACCAATTTTACTACTTCTACATTGCACAGTACCTATCTCCACGAAAAAGGATGGAAACGTCTTCAATTGAAAGTCGCATTATCCTTGCTATTAGAGCCCTTAAAAACGACCCTGCTCTTTCAGTCTTATCTGCAGCTACAACCTATAACGTCCCTCGTACAACCCTTCGACGGCGACGCGCTGGGCAAGACTCACGACGCGATATCTCCGCTAACTTAAGAAAGTTGACCGACCTAGAAGAGAGGGTGCTACTTAATCGGATACTCGACCTAGATTTGCGAGGATTTCAGCCCCGGCTTGAAGACGTTCGAGAAATGGCCAATCGCCTTTGTACGGACCGCGACGCATCGCGTGTTGGACCACGATGGGCAGAGAACTTTGTTAAGCGTCATCCCGAGCTTACTACGCGTTTTCGACGTCGAATCGACTATCAGAGGGCCCAATGCGAAGATCCAGATGTAGTAAACGCGTGGTTTCAGCTTGTACGGAATATGATTGCCAAGTACGGTATCTAGGAGGCGGACATCTATAATTTCGACGAGACCGGGTTTCTAATGGGCATGCTCTCGAGCGCAAAGGTTGTTACAAGCTCCGAACGAAGATCTCGGCCTCGTACGAAGCAGCCAGGCAATCGAGAGTTTGTTACAGTAATCCAGGGAGTATGTGCGACTGGCTAGACGCTGCCTCCGTACATAGTTGTAAAGGGCAAATTCCACGTTACACCTTAGTATTAGAATGGCTAATTCCCGAGCGAGTGGAGGATCCATACAAGTACTAACAGCTGGACTACAAACGAGATTGGTTTAGATTAGATTAAGCACTTTAATCAATGTACGAAGGCTCGTACAAAAGGTGTTTATCGCCTCCTAGTCCTCGACGGCCATACAAGCCACTACTCTCCTGAGTTTGACGACTACTGCAAGGCTAACAGCATCCTACCGCTTTGTATGCCTCCCCATTCGTCTCATATCCTCCAGCCTCTCGATGTCGGTTGTTTTAGCTCGCTTAAGGCTTCGTACGGGAAGCAAATTGAGAAGATGATGCGGATGCAAATTACTCACATTACAAAGGACGACTTTTTCGACGCGTTTTTAGAGGCCTTTAACATAGCTATGACTGAAAACAACGTACGGGCAGGCTTTAGAGCAACTGGTCTTGTCCCTCTCAACCCCGAAGCTGTGCTTTTCCGGCTAGATCCAAAGCTAATAACACCTTCGCCGCCAAATACACGCCAAGGGACACCTCAATCCTGGGTTACAAAGACCCCTAAGACAGCGTCTGAGATCACTCAACAGTCAACTACCATTAAGAATAAGATCGCTAGGCATCAAAATAGCTCCCCAACCCATATGTACGACGTGATTGACGCCCAGGCAAGAGGTATGTCAAAGATGGCACACGAGCTTGTGTTGATGCGGGCTGAGCTAAAGGACCTTCGCACGGCAAATAAGGTGCTTAGCAAGCGCCGGAGGGCTAAAAAAACACGTCTACAGGCAGGAGGATCACTTAGTATGCAGGAAGCAGAGGATCTAATAGCTGAGAAGGATGTAGGTGAGCAGTTGAAGGTCGAAACAAGTCGTAGTAGCCGTCGTGCACAGGGGGCTCAAGTACGCCCCCGGCTCTGTAGCGTTTGCAGTATAGCCGGTCATAATGCACGAACCTGTCAAGTGGTAGTAGTATCCTCTGAAGAAGAGGATTCTGAGTAGTTTTAATTAATTTAGTGTTGTGGTTTTTCTAATAGCTATTATAAACGGGATTAAGTGTGGTAGAGGTGGCCACTCGTTATACATGGCCACTCGTTATGCAAGTACGTTACCGCAATATATATTTAATGGATCGCTGTGTATTTTCACAAGAATGAGATTTGAGTTGCAAGCCGTTCCGGATTATTCAATATTTCTACGTAAACAGACGTTACGAAGCGCCTTAACAAGTAATCTTTCCAATAGCTTCGTTCCCCTTGATTATGTTCCTTCATTGTGTCTATGCTATGCATCTTCCTCAACAGCAGCAGCTTCCACCCCATCGCTCTCAAACTCCTCTCGCACAATCTTCCTCCGTTTCCTTGCATTTCTCTGATTTAACGCAAATTTGTCTTCGCTGGGCAAAGATTCGTGGGTTTCCCAGGGACTCCAGAACTCAACCTTTTCCCTCCAATTCACCATGTCGTCTTTGGCTCTTGCCTTTATTTTCGGCTTTTCCGGGATTTCTCCTTCGTCTTTAATTAATATAGGCGGTTCACGGTTAAGTAACGCCCATAGTCGAGCTTCTTCGTCCATACTAGCCATCATGTCAAATTTTTCTACGTAAGCCAACTCCTGGGATTCAGGAGATAGAGGAATAGCGTGTTGATTCATGGGCTCTGGTGCTGCTGGACCTGGGCTCAAGGGTCGTGACGTTGGTAAACATGGGTCGTCACCATCTCTTTGCTGAGGTTGAACTTCCGAGTCAAAATTCGTTTCCATTGCAGAGTCTAAATGGCCCGCTTCACTCGGTGCAATCGATATGTTTTCCATTTCCTCATCTGACGAGATATCAATGTCCGTTGCATTGATAGTCGAAACTGAAGAAGCACGAGAGCCGGAAGCTGAAACAGAGTTTGATCGAGATCGTGACCGTGATCGTGACCGAGACCGAGTTCTTTGTTTTGGGGTTTGTTTGTCTAGGTGATCTTCGACCACGTCGTATTCCAATGGAGGTCTATCCCCGTGACTGAGGGTTAGGCGCTGGAAGACCTGTAGATTGTTTCTTCTCGGGCAGTGTTTCCAAAACTCATGGCTATTGATGCTCAATCCAATCATCTGTGCAGCCGCTTCGACATCAGCGTCAATGACAGCTTCTTCTCTATGCTTTGTGTCCATATCTTTTGCACGGATTCTGGCCATTGAACAGAACAGCGTTGCCGAAATTAGTCGTTTAGTGACACTGATGGCTAAGTTGTGAAAGTCAGAGAATGCTGTGGCTCGGATTCCATGTTCGTCTCCTTCCTCAGTGAGGTATCTCCAATTTTCATCCTTACAACCGGTTGGATTCATAAATACTCGGGTAGATACCTCCAACCAATTTCCAAGGTTCAAAAGCTGGGCAGAAGGAAGCACCTCCGCAAGAGCCTGTTCTCCGTTTGGCTCGGAAAGGTGAGCCTCGACAGATTCGTTCACATCCTTGGTTAGAAGCCAGGAATCATCTCCCCATCTCGCCTTCTCGATCGTTTCCTCGTGACGTTCTTGTCGAATGGCCAATGCTTCTCCTGCTGCTTCCAGAGCCCGGGAACATTCTTGGCTGAGCTCAAACGCCACAGGGATGTCTGATAACAGCAAAGGCTTTTTTGGTTCCCGATTGCGCTGTAACAGATCAAGATATTCTTGAACTTGTAACTTCGATTTCGAACCTATCCGTGTTGCTATCCCAGCAATGTTGTCCTTGCCCAGTCTTCCAAGAGCAGTGAATAGAGATCCTTTTTCAGCGCTGGTCCATATGCTTGAGCCTATCTGGCTGCTTGGCAGCGGTGGATAGTCCGATGGTAAGGAACAGGATGCAGCATCTTTGATGTCATTATTCAGCAACTGCCTGTAGCTATCGTTGTAATACCCTTTTGTTTTCTTTTCTCTGAAATAACGGCTGCGGCTATTGGACCCCTGTTCGTATTTTGTCGAGCTAGCCCTCCTCTTTCGAGGGCTTGCAGTGGTACTGTATCCATCGCCATCATCATGGCCCTCGAGTGCTGTTGGTTCCTCTGTGTGGTCATTTGGTATAATTGCGGGTGCTAGAGCAGAATGCTCGGAACCTTCTCCTTCTCCTTCCTTGTTGACAGCTGTTTTCACGTGTCTTCTCGACCCATGTAACTTCCGGCCAACTCTATGACTCTCTTCTGCACTTCCAGAGGAGGCTCTGTATGACGATCCAGAATCATCATTATCTATTGGTTGTGCATCGTAGCCATGGCCACCGATGTCAGTATCTTCAGAATCCATATTTTTGTAGGCGCATTTTCAAAATGATGCGCTTCTCTGTCCCATGAGAGCAAGCATAGTCCCAAAAAAAAGAAGGTTGATTTTTTATGCCGAAGAAATTGTGATATTTTGGAGCGAAATCATTTAAAAGTCTTCCAAATAAAATTTCGGTTCAGGTTTAACCTTGTCTTTTGTCATAATCAGCTGTATTGAGAAGCGACAGGTATGGTCTCCCCTCTATGACTATAAATATACAAGCCAAATGATTGTGTCAACTCGTCGTCGAGCTTCGTGATATTCTTTACGATTTATATATTTTATACTTGGCGCCGGCGCTTGTCGCGCTAACTATCCGCCGCGCCAACACGCGACGAGACGAGGCTCCAAAGTCGAAGGCGAAGAAATTATCCGAAAGGAATGAACAAGCTCTAGCAGTCGAACTAAAGGAGACTTTATATCGCTGACGCGCTAAAACATCGCCTCAATGACGATGCTGTTTGCCGAAGACGATGCGCCGCAATTGAAGACTTGGATCGTGAAGAGATTGGAAAATACGTAAGTTCACATTAAGCCTTGTCTGGAAGAAGCCGAATATGAACTCATACCTGTATGTAGTTCGGATGCAGATGCAGATGTACTTGCCGACTATGTTTTGGCACTTCTGAGGCACGATGGCGACATTGAGACAGTACGACGCCTCTGCGAGGAAGAAATACCGGATTTTCTTAAAGAAGGTGAAAAACATGGAACCCCCAAGAGGTGCATTGCTTACAATCTAGCGAAGACAGCACTATATTCGTTAAAGATCTCTTTGACACAGTCCAATACAGATCGTTCATACCTGGCGCGCCACCACCACCTCAACCTCCTGCGACTACCTTGCCTAATGCGAATGCACCACCCGGGACTTCATACAACAACTTCGATATGGCTAGCGTTCCAACTGGACCAAATGCTTCGAGGAAACGATCTTTCAATGACCGGGGCGATGTAGATACTCAGATGGGGCCAGTGGATACAAATGCAACTGGAAGAGCAGTGAAACAAGCGCGGAGAAACGGGAACATGGTAGCAGGTGGACATTATGACAGTTTTGGCAATTACATGCCATCACAACCAAACAGACAGTTTGATACACACCAGGGGTTTCCTCCAATGCCGAATTTGCCTCCGGGGATGCCTCCAACGGACCCTAACGACCCTATGGCAGCCATGTTGGCCATGCAAGCTATGGGTTTCCCAGTTCAGGGGATCCCTGGATTCGATCAAAATGCGGCAGGCTCAAGAGGTCCTGGTGGAAGGCCAGGGCAAGGTCAGATGGGAGGAAGGAGATGCAGAGATTACGATACCAAAGGGTTCTGTGCACGCGGTAACAGCTGCAAGTTTGAGCATGGCCAGGATTCCATCTATGTGCCCCAGGGTGTTGTCGACGAGTATGATCCCACCAACTCGTCCCTTGTGGTCGGAGCTGAAGGCGCCTCAGCGGGCATTCGATCTCAACCGGGTGGTGGTCACCAGTTCCCTGGAAGCGATCGGGGCAGAGGCCGTGGTAGAGGGCAATCTGGCAACCGGGGGGGACCCGGTGGAGCGCCTAGCCGCCGTGGCGGGCGTGCCGAGTTCTCCTCTGACCGCCCAAATTTCGACCGCTCAAAGACAACCATCGTCGTCGAGAATATACCAGAAGAGAAGTTTTCAGAGGAAGCTGTTCGGGCATTTTTCTCTGAGTTTGGTGAAATCAGTGACGTGACGATGCAAGCTTACAAGCGTCTTGCGTTGGTAAAGTATAATGATTGGAATGCTTCCCAGGCGGCGTACAATTCACCCAAGGTTATCTTCGACAACAGATTTGTCAAAGTCTACTGGTACAAGGACGAGGCTTCTTTACCTCGACCGCCTGCGGGTAACGCAGGGGAGACCTTTGCTGGTACTGCTCCGGGGGATGCGGCTACTGGTCATCCAGTACGAGACACTTCAGAGACCCGCATCGACGTGGAGGAGTTCACCCGCAAGCAAGCTGAGGTTCAAAAGGCGCACGAAGAGAAAATGAAAAAGAAGACCGAGATGGAAGCCGCTGTTGCCGCGATGCAGAAAAGACAGGAAGACCTAATGAAGCGCCAGGCTGAAGAGAAGCGCAAGTTGATGGAAAGATTGGCAGCTAAAGAAGGGACGACACAATCATCAGCAGAGAGTGATGGCGCTGATGGGAAACCCCCGAGCCAAGCAGAGGCCCTGAAAAAGCAGCTTGCTGCACTAGAAGCGGAGGCAAGGAGTTTGGGTTTGGACCCTGCCCAGGCTGAAGAGAACAGCTGGGGTGGCTGGGGCGGAAGAGGAAGAGGTCGAGGGCGAGGCGCCCCCGGTATGAGAGGTGCATACCCTGCTCGTGGTACACGAGGCGGCTACCGCGGCCGCGGTGGCGGTGGCTTTGCTCCTGGGCCCAATCCATATAAGCTGGATAATCGGCCGAAGAAAATAGGTATCTCAGGAGTAGATTTTACACATGCCGAAAAAGACGAGAGTCTACGGCAATATCTTCTCGTAAGTCACTTTGAATGCAGCTTATATGATTCATACTAATTAGTCAGGGTGTTGGCGACTATGCTGATATGGAAACTACTCCAAAGAGCACTTCCATAACCTTCAAAGACCGATTTACGGCCGAGAAATTCATGTATGGCATTTCCAACTCTGAGATACCTGGCGTTGGGAAAGTGGAATTGGCATGGATTCAGACGCCACTGCCGCCTGTTGTCTTACCATCCGCTGCAGCAATTGCAAAGTCAGACACAGCGAAGAACGACCAAGAGAATAGGGACACGGACATGGGAGACAGCGGAGAGGGTGACGCCATGGTCCAAGATGTGTCCAGAGGGCCTCCACAAAGCCAGAAGCGAGAGCAACAGGAGCTTGACTATGATATCGGCGATGATAATGAGTGGGCCCAGTGACGAGATCAAACGAGCGTATAAGTCTCAGAATTGAAGCGAAGGCCATGAATATGAAGTTGCGGGGTGGTTCATGTACTTTTATGTAAAATAGAGACAGTAAATTCATACACATGATTAGGTTTACTATCGAGAAGACTTATTGCACTCTTGAGGAGACATATCGGCTATTGCTCAGATTCCATGTGGCGCGATTAGTTTCAACTTGATTATACCATTGATTCCATTTTCTAGAAGTACAATACAACTAATAATAAGCTCACATTGAAACCCGAAGAAAACCGCAACCAACTGGCGGCTTTACCTCATGAAATTCTCGCGTGCCCGGTCCATCCGGTCGTTGCCCGTTTGACCTATTTCAACCCCTATACGCCATTATCAGAACACCTCACTAGCCCTCCCCAAAGCCATCCCCTGTATCTCAAATCTCAAAAGTACTGACGGCCCCTTCGGCGCTCAGCGGCTGCACATTGTCATTGCTGCCGGGGCCTTGGAAGCTCAGCCTGTCCCCTGTGTCCATAGCATCTTGCGCCATCCTGTTCCCTTCCTCCCCACCAACGCTAGCCGCTACCCGTAGTCCCTCCTGGACATCACGAACTCGCTTCTTGAAGGTGAGTCTGTCGAGGAACAGCTGCTGCCTTCCTCTCTCCAGTTCGCGTCTCTCCTCCTGGATGATAGCCTCCATCTCATTGAACTGTTGCAGCTTCAGATCTAGCTTCTGCAATGTTGTGTTGACAACTGCGGAAACTAAGCGTGTCATCTCGCGCTCTTCATGTGTTGCTAGGGCAGATGCACGGGCAGCAGTTGCAGCTAATGATGCAGTGGCAAGGGTTGTAGAGGTGGTCGTGGTCGTGGTAGTCGTGGTCGTTTCATGGTGATGGATGTCAATATCCATAGCGTCGTTTTGCTTGTCTTTCGAGTCAGACACGTCATCGCCGCCATAGTCTTTGTCTAACTTCTGACGCAGACTCTTCTTCATTGCGTCAACGCTCTTTCCAGCAGCTGCTGCTGCGACTGCTGGATCCGTCAGGTTAGCCAGGAAACCCACGACAGACATCACTGGATTGTCGGCTTGGTTGAATGGAACCTGTCCACCAGAAGTCCCAAGCAATCCAAGGCCAGTGCTTCCATTTACAGTTGGTTCTGTGTCGAGATATTTGTCCTCAATCTCCAATTGCAAAAACTTTACGACACACTCTTCACGAGTTCGGGTCCCGACATACTCGGCAATCTCTTGCCAGCTATCGTCAAACTTCTCGAGGCCTTCCAGTAACAACAGTAACTCGCCATCGGTCCAAGGGGCATCACGATCCGGGTATTTGCTGTAAGACGGGTTTTCAATTTTGACGTAAAGTGATGAGTCTTGGTTAGATGGGAGACGGAGTTCGAGGAAGCAGTTCGGGCAGACGTCATATTTCGCCTTCCCCGAGCTGGTAACTCCTGGCGCGGTCTTTCCGTTGTGGTAATAGACGCGGGTGCAATCAACTCCGCAAGAATAGCAGTTGACTTTGGCGATCGGGCTCTTTAGGAGAGCATCCAGAGCCTTGCTAGGGTCAGCACCATTGGTCGCCGATTCTCCATTTGCCTGCTTGTCTCCAGTCTTTTGAGTTACTTCTTTGCCATTCGGCTCATAGGCGTTGCGGCCAATCTCTAAGTTACGCTCAACTTTCCCGTCTGCCTTCGCCTTTGCGTCTGTGTCTGCACTTGGCTTTCCCTGTGTAATGACTGGGTCCGTTGCCGGATTCCACGGCTGCAACCCTCGAGGCGTATCCGCAATAACTCGGAAATGGCCAGTAAATGGTGGACCGACGTTTGATGGCCGAGCATCCGCATCAACCTGACTTTGTTAGTCTAAAGCACTTCGCACGATACCCCCTTCCAGCTTACCTGGTAATTGATAAGACCCCATTGCTCCAAGAACGCATGGACGCGCATGATAGCGCATACATCCCCGGCGAGATTTCTGCGGCATGCAGTCACAGTGAGATACTCTACGGGATTTAGACGGTATGTGTTGATCATAAAATCCCTATAATCTTTATACACAGCTGGTGTTTTGCTTCGATTTCGGTTGTTAAAAAACTCGGGCAGTGCCTTGCGCTCAATATTATTGATTTGGTGCATATCAAACCAAGTGCTGTAGCTTGGTAAGATGATCGAATGTGTCTGGGAGATAAGGTGTTCACGCGCAGAGGACTCGATTGATGCTTTCGTTTGCTCGACTTGTCCAGTCGCCGCAGTCGCATCTGCTCCTTCAGCGGTCGTGACAAGTTGCTGGTCATCTTTAATATCCTCCTGTGCCTCGCCCATCTCCGTGTCTTGCCTTGTGTCTTCGGGCCTGGGTCCTTCCGGTGCGTCGAGGGGATTATCTGATACTACAGCAGGAGTAGACGTGGAAGTGTCCTGCTTGATGGCTGGTTCTGAAGTTTCGGCACCCGTTACAGAGGGATCTAAACACGGTATTAGAGTCAGATATCTATTTGTTATCATAATAGCGAACGCCAATTGTGACGAGGCACTCAAACGAACCATTGGTTGCTGCATTGCCTGCAACTTCCACCACAGGGGTTCCCGTCTCCCCTTGCTGCTGGCCTTGCGCATTGGTGTTAGGGGTTGCTGTCGTAGCTGGCGACCCAACACTAAGAGACTCGCTATCCATATTGTATGATTTTGTCCAATTTCTCGAAGCGTGGTCGACACAAATGATAAGTCCTTTCCTGCGGACTTCGAGTCGATTTTGCTGTTTGTTGGGACGGGGGACGTCAGGCGCAAGTTGAGCACGTAGGGCTGAGTTCAATCGGCTTACGCGACCATACAATTACACGATGTTGATAGTTTCGAATGAGGAACGGCCGTGCTGGATTAAGGTGACTTTTGCTGAGGCGCGTCTGATGGATAGCCTCAAGATGTTCTCGCGACAATAGTCGTGACTGAAGCGAGGAATCCTAGTCCATATTACACGTGACTTTCGTATTTTCCTTGGCATTTGGGCACGGTTTGTTCCGAGCGAACCTCGGGTCAAGGGCCGATGATAGCCCGGCAATCAAGACTTGCGATGATTGAAGCTTAACATTCCCCCACATACCTTGGAGGACAATTGGATTTCACTGTTTGTTTCTATCACCTCAAACAGCGCTGTCAATATGCTTTCCTCGGTCAGCCGGTCTGTACTGCGTCAAGCACGCCCCCAATTCCGGGTCCAATCACTTTCACAACTCCAGAGGCTACTATCGACACTAGCCGTCCTCGAACAGAACAATGGCAAGCTGAACACCGGTTCCCTGAGCGCTGTCACTGCCGCCAAGAAGCTCGGAGGATCAGTAACTGCTTTTGTTGCCGGCGGCAGCATTAAGAGCGTTGCCGAGGAGGCAGCTAAAGTTGAGGGGGTTGAGAAGGTCATCTCAGTTGACAATGCCGCATATGATAGGGTATGTGGTCAGCTATGTGGGAGGACGCAGTATATACAATTATGGAATGCTAAATTATCATACAGGGTCTACCAGAGAACTACGCCCCTCTATTAGTTGAGAATATCAAGAAAGGCGGCTACACGCACATTGTGGCCGGGCACACTGCTTTCGGCAAGAACCTCTTCCCCCGCCTAGCTGCGCTCCTCGACAAGCAACAGATCTCCGACATTGTTGCTATTGAGTCTGAGAATACATTCGTCCGCCCAATCTATGCCGGAAATGCCATCGCAACGGTGGAGTCCTCCGATGACATCAAAATTGTGACTATCCGTGGAACCGCATTCGCCGCTGCTGCTACCACTGGCGGCTCGGCCACAATTGAAGAGGGTGTTGATCCCAAATCCGAGTGCACAACGGAATGGGTTTCTGAAGACCTCGCGAAAAGCGATCGCCCTGATCTGGCGACCGCGGGCAAAGTCGTCTCAGGTGGCCGAGGATTAAAATCCAAGGAGGAGTTCGATAAGATTATGCTGCCCCTGGCAGACGCCCTAGGTGCTGCTGTTGGTGCTTCAAGAGCGGCTGTTGACAGCGGATATGCTGATAACAGCTTACAAGTTGGGCAAACGGGTAAGGTGGTTGCACCGCAATTGTACCTATGCGCTGGTATTTCCGGTGCTATCCAACATTTGGCAGGAATGAAGGATAGCAAGGTGATTGCGGCCATCAACAAGGATCCTGATGCACCTATTTTCCAGATCGCGGATGTGGGATTGGTGGGTGATCTGTTTGAGAAGGTGCCAGAATTGACGTCGAAGCTCCAAAAATAAATAGATGAGAATACATATTTCAAGTATTGTATATATAGTTACAAGTGTACAGTTCAACCTAAGTTGATCACTCCAGGACAGAGAGCATCCCCTTGATGCTAGTGAATTTCTCCCTCTTCTTTCCACTGTTCTTCCCTCGTGCCACTTCAGCTGCGTCGATCTTTTTCCAATCCTCCCAGCTCACCCTTCGACATCCCCTCTTCTCGGCTTCGACTTTGACAGCTTCCCACCCTATTTTCACCTCCTCGCCACCATTGAAGGGTGCCTGACTATGCCAGTCCTCGGCAATTCTATCGGCGGTTAAAAATGCATCACTCATCGTGCTTGCAATAACGCCTGTCGGACCTCTCTTTACCCAGCCTGCAGCGTACATCCCGGGAACGTGTTGCTTTACACCATTTTCCCACTCGAGACTCAATACGCGGCCCTCCTGATCATTTGGTATTATTCCCAATCGGTTATCAAACGGGACACCGAGCTCTAAGAGCCCGGAGATGGCTTCTGATTTATACCCAATAGACCGAAATGCCATCTCAGCAGGGAGCTCCGCATGTTCATCGGTGCTCGTTACCCTAGCTTTTGGGTCGAAGGGCTCGAGACCTAGCGAGGTTTTGTCAAAAGATAAACTAGCTAAATTATTCGATTGATCTGGGTTAAATGAGGTGGGCGATAGCTGGAAATCGAGAGACCAAGATCGTGGCACGTCTTCCAGCGATGCTTCAGAGCCTTTTGCTAGAACCTGCATTATTCGCTTCGGTGCGCGAGGGAGCTTAGACATATCTGGAGGTAATTGGGTTGGAGGAATTGGACGAAATGCTACATCTGGTAGCTTCAAGAGCTCTCGAACCTCCTTTATCGTGAATGCGGCCTATATGATAATTAGATGGGCGTAACTTTGAACAAATTGAACGCGTATAACGCACCTGCATTGGCCCACGTCTCCCTACCACTCTCACACTCTTAACGCGGCTTCTGCTCAAGATATCTATAGCATGCTCGGTGATATCGGTTTCTTTCAACGAGTTCACGTCGCTGAGTAGTATGCGAGCCACATCAAGCGCAACATTGCCCTGGCCGATAATAACCGCTTCTTCTCCCAATGTCAAGTCCGGTGCGAGGTCCGAGTATTCTGGCAGCCCATTGTACCACCCAACAAATGCCCGAGCAGAGTATATGCCATTGACAGTATCTTCTCCATTTATTCCCAACTTCCGGTCCTGTGAAGCTCCATATGCGAATAGTATCGCATCATAGTGAGGGGCGATGGCTTTAAGAGGTAGCGAACCTGGGTCTGGTCCAATGTTTATATTTCCGATAAAGTTGAAGTTTGGCGATTCGGCTACTTCTTGAAACTTATCTTCGCAGTTCTATATGCTATTAGTCCTGTTTGAAGGTGGGCGGCGCACCGAAGTTCACATACCTTGACTTCTGGATGATCTGGAGCAACACCAAAACGGACAAGACCATAGGGCACGGGAAGATGCTCATACATATCTACTGTCCCATTTTCAATTTTGGACAGCACTTTATAGGACGTATAGAAGCCCGCCGGGCCAGAGCCTATGACGGCCATTCGGAAAGGCCGGCCATTTGTAGTGGAATTCTGTACGCTATACTGTCGGCGAGTACAAATGTGAGCGCCCCTTAAACTGGACCGCGGATTAAATAGTATGCCATATATATGCCTGGTACATCTTGTGCGAACATGTTGGGTAGTTGCGCTCATCCTGTGTGATTCATGACCGAGCGGCTTCCCCCGAAATCAAAAATCCCGATAAGAGCTTGATTGTGATAGAGGGCGCTTGTTGCTGCGACAACGGATGTTTATGTCACAAAGAGGTACCGAGCAGGTTGCACGACTCCACCCCACATCAAAATACTAAGGCACTCTATTCTCATGGCATATGGCAGTTTGCCTTGTATATATACCGCACCACCAACTCTGGAGACGTCAAAATATCATCTAGTAGATCCGACAGCGCTCCACCTCATCGATAGCCATGGGTGTCGAGCCGCCTTTCCTTTACGACGCCGTTAAGAAGGACACGACGAGGTATTCCTACAAAGAGTTTGACCCAAAGGCCGTATCAAGAGCAAGCATGCAGTCGCAACCACAAAAACCAAAGAAAGATGGCCCTTTGGTATCTTTCAATAAGCACCCCGAGTACGTCCTCAGCTCTACCCCAGATGCCTTGCATGAAGCTGACATCCTAACTCAGTTCATACCTGATAATGCCGTCTGGAAAGGCTACCGGCGCAAGAGTGAGCGCATCCATGAAGGGCCGCATTACTGAAACTCGGATGGCTGTGCTATTCTTTAGAATCTTTCAACTATTAGGCGCAATCGGAGCTCTGACTACTATGGTCCTAATCACTGGTGTTGATAATCAAATGGGTTGGATTATGAGAATAGTGGTAAGTAACTATTGATAGTCTGTTGTTGTCTACTTGCTAACAACTCATTCCAGCCTGGAATATCCATGTTGCATACATCATACGGCATCTACCACTTGTCCCGCAAACCTTCTGGCCGTACACCAGGTTCATCTGCCTCATATATGCTGTTTGCCAGCTTGTGCGATGCTTCAATTATGGCGTTCTATGCCTTTAGCACAACCACGGCATACTACCAATGGGACCCAAAGGACGGCCTATGGGAATCAACAAACTCAGTTTCAGCCTGGACAACTTGGCCAAAACTTCAAGAAGGTGGCCCGTATGTCATGAAGACGCTCCTTTTCTCCGCATTTCTATGCTTCGGGGTCAGCGCAATCTTCCATTTCATAACTCTGCTACTCTCTATATGGCTATTCATCCTCTTCCGCAAAATTGTCAATCTTCCCCCAGACATGAACCCATTGGAAAGCAATCTCACTTCCAGAGCACACAAGCGCAACAAGTCTTCCGTCTCTACAATGTCGATATATGACGACAAGCGGACGTCCACGCAATCGGTAGCTCGGTCTGGCGATCCCTACGAGGGCCTCAGCCAACCTCCTACCATGCCTTTCATGCAGACGCGCAACAACTCTGGCTCGTCCTTCTCAACATACTACTCAATACCGACGTCTGCATCGCCACGAGACTCGAGGCTTGACCTTCCCAGCCGTCAGTATCAGATCCCATCCACAGATTCACCCCGTACCTCGGTGGCAGACCTGAAGCGCACATCTCAATCTTCTCTTCCCTCGGTTTCCCCTAAGCGCGGATCCTACACCCCAGTCGCAACTCAAGATCTAGCGGATCAATATGCGGATACCCAAAATGAGAACTGGTATAGCACCGACTCACTTCCTCGCAACCGCCGCAGCCAGCCACCCAGCCCAGTAAAGTCTGCCAGATCTCCTGCAAAGAACCGTCCACAATCTGCTTATACACCTCTACGTGATGGTTTTGGGACCTACGAAGACATAAACGACGCCGACTTCGACTCAGATGTTGGCACGTCTACGGTCTCTGCCAATCCTCTCAGCGCGCACCCCGTCGATCCTCGAATGTCGCAGCCGCTGCGCGCTCCTGCCCTTAACCGAGAATCCGCATTAGGGGAGATATCGCTGAATCGCAGCAATACCGCAGGGAGCAGCAGCTACAGCAGAGATGTGGGAGATATCAGTGGCCCTCAACGCGGATACTATGATGAGGCAGCCGTTGGTCACGCAGACCCTAGGGGGGAGTCAGAGTATAGGGAATTGACGCCACAACCACTGGTACGGCCTGGAGCCGCTGGCAAGGGGATTGTCGGTCACAGCAGTGATAGAGATGGCATCGTTAAAGGTTCTGTGGGATTTAAGGCGCGCTACTACGGCGAGCTACGCGCAGGTACCCCGCCTACGCTTGTCGGTGGCGTGAAGGGACGACAGGTTAGCTCTGGGATTGACATTGGGGTTCCTACCGGAGATGAAAGGAGGGATGTAAGTGGGAAAATCGCCGAAGAGGGACGAGGTGGCGGATGGGGAGCCAGGTTCAGGAAAATCAGCGGGATTTAATTGGGTCGTCGAAAGAGTTTGGAGTTCATGTTTGGGAGTTTGGATTGCGAAATGGCCCGGTATTGGCGAAGCGGGTGTTGGGATAAAGGATGTGCGTATTGTTGTTATTTTGTGCCGTTGCTCAGCTATGGTAGCTATGTAAGAAATAGAGAGACTGCTACTCACCCCCACCGAAAAGACTGCAGTGGGCCTGTGCTACTCTGTACGAAGTTGACGATCGATGCCAGTAATTTAAGCTACATTTATGGGTAACTAATGTCACAATCATAGCTTATAGTAATTGGGAGCCTCTATTTTAATTTGTTGCGGTTTGCGGTAATAACTGCTGTCATCCACATTCCCTTTTCGGGCTTTTGGGCGGCACGGGTATCTAAACCGGGGGGGATCACAAAAATTTGAGAAATAATCGTCCAAAAAACCTCTAGCCAAAGTACCGCCCCATTTCCCAGCCATGATTCCTTTAATTCTTAGTCTTCTTGCGCCTCACATACTCATTCCAATCTGTCCCTCCATCATTTTCTCCATCCACACCCTGTCCCTCTTTCCATCCCACTTCGTCCCAACCGCCCAGCCCACATAGATGTCTCATTGTTGGCCTCCCATGCGGGCAATTCCACGGCTTATCGATCTCCCCCATATGCCCTACCAATTTTGCCATCTGCTTCGTCGTCAACGTCCGTCCGATCATCACACTACTCCGGCACGCTCTCATCGCAAACATCTTCCGCACTTTGCTCGGTCTTGGTACCTGTCCTGGTGGTGTCTCAGTGAGAAGCACAATCAGCTCCTCGAGATCAGACAGCGAGAACGTGGTCTCGCGACTCAGTGGAAGAGCAACAAGATGGCAGCGTTCGCCTACTGGTGCATCATGGTCGATGCTCAGCAAGAAGCCGTTCGTTTCTAATGCGTCCAGGTGCTCTATCACAATTTCTTCCTCGACGGCGGTTAGAGAGAGTGGTTTCGGCTTGACGAGACGCTGGGATTGAACGGTGGTCGAAGCTTGGAGGCGTTCAAAGTTGTACTTTTCGTCAGAAGCATGCTGGTCGATTATGAAAACTTCATCGGATGCGTTGTTCGTCGAATCGGATCCGTGCGAAGTTCTTGAAGCCAGGATGAATCCGAGGTTGAATTGGCCGATAATTTTCATTTTCGCAAAGTCTGACTTTTGAATGGTTAGAGAAAGTTTCTCTTCGGCATTCACGGAATCTATTCCTGAAGCACTAGGTTCTTCGACGGGTGCCGAGACTTCAAAATGGCCCAATGACTCGTTGAGTTTCTGCATTTGCTGTGCGATTGTATCGGCAGTTGTGTTTAGGTTCTTGATGAGATGTACAGTAGCATCCTTTCGTCGGGCGTCGTTTTTGAGCAAAGATATAGCCCGCTTCTCATTGTCTGCTGATGGCCGGCTAGCGGCATTTTCGGCGGCCTTGATCATTTCCTGTACTTTTGCATCTTCCAAAGCTTTCTTACCCTCTTCATCCATGTAATCGCTATCTTGGTCGTCGCCAGCAGGAAGCATAGATGAATCCCCCATAGAAGCAAATTCATGTGGTGTATCCTCCTTAGCTCCGCCAACGTCTGAAATGTCCTCTTCGTATTCTTCCGCTGAGACATCAGCAGCTTCCTCTGGCTCCATTTCTGAACCCTCTGGGTATTCCGCATCCATTTCGTCTTCTCGTTCTTCTTCTCGCTCTTCTTCTAGCTCTTCTCCTGCTGATTCCTCATCCTCATCCATTGAGCTATCGATTTGCTCTAAATCCGCCCCAGGGGCCGCGAATCTTTGTGTGAGACGACTTCCAAATGACGGTGTTGAGTCACGATGAGCGATATTTGACGGCGGCGCTTCTAGTCGCCGCTTCTTAGGGTATGGAGTTCCAATGGAGCCAACAGTTGTACGATCTCCAATTGTGATCGTGGCTGTTTCTTCTGACATTCGTCTAGGTCGGACATGCTTTGAGATGATACTACCAGCGCCAGGGGCTGGGCGTCTTATAGGGGACGTAATGGATGGAATGTGATCATCGTGGGTTGTTGGCACCGGGGGGTTATAGCCATGAAGTGCTTGCCCATCATGTTCTACCTCGGCCAGCCTGGCATTGAAATCCCGAACAGGCACTGGGAGATGGTGAGATATTTCAGGCATCCTGTCCGTGTTATCATGCTCAGAACCAGCACCTGCCACATCATCAGAAGCCTGATCGTCCATTTCTCCTTCTCTAGACAACTTCTTACCAAGTCTCAACTTCTCCTTGGAAATACCATCAGCTTTCTCAATGCTACGAGACCTGCTGTGGGCCTCGTTTTGAATGGCCCTGTCCTTCGTTTTACTTTCGTGCCGTTTACTCATCAGGTCTATAGCACCCCTATCACGGCTCGCAAAACCTCGCGGAGACTGAAGATCCTCCAATGCGCCGTGGCTAAGTTCACTTGCTTTTTCCTCGTCGTCTTCGACTTCATCTTCACTCGGAGCAGACTCCTCATCCGTTGCTTCTGCTACTTCTCGTGTCGCAGGAGCCGTTGGCGTGACACTTGGAGTAGAGGGTGGGTGCTCTCGATTAATCGTCAGCTGCTTATACGCCGGCTGTCTCTGTGATGGTAGCTGCGAGATGGGCACTGCGTAATCTTGCTTTTCGAACAGCTCGGTCAGAGAGAGCTTCAACTGTTCCAACATGCTATTCTGCTCGTGCAGCATAATGGTGCGCTTATCCGGGCTGACATTAACATCGTAAAGATGGGTGTCCAACTCGATATTCGCAAATATGAACGGAGACTGATTATTATTATATGACTTGTACACCTCATTGAAGGCCTTTGCAACTTGTGGTAACCCACAGGGTCGCGAGTTGACGAAGAACATTTGTTTATCTGGCAACTGTCGACCCTCACCGGATATGGGTTTGGAAATATGGCCCACGATCCTGATTTCCTTCGTGCCATCGTCCTCCGGGGCACTCCATCGTTGACAGGGGCCGCTTGAAGGCTCGAGTTCAAGGTTCAAATCAAGCGGGACAAGGGCAGCCAAAGTCTTTGCTCCAAAGACATTTGCAATGTTCTCTCTCGTCGTAGGGTTTCCCTTTGTCGCAAATACGGTTGTCTTCTTGCCTTTCCCAGCCTGCTGGGTAACGGTGATTTTAACACCAGTCTGTATGCAAGCGTACTGCCCGAGAACAGTGACAACACGGTTCCATTCGCGTTTGATATTCCTCTCAAGCTCTCGCCTTCTGACGGGTAGATTATTGAACAGATTCTCTACGGTCACAGTAGTACCTTTTTGTGCCGCAACCACGCTCGTTCCCTTGAGTTTCCCTGATACTTCAAAATCCAACTTTGTGCCTTTTGGTGCATCTTCAGCTGTACACGTGGTGATGGTGAAGTCTGACAGCGCACATAACGAAGATAACGCTTCGCCGCGGAAGCCGAACGTATGTAATGTCGTTAAATCGGCATAGGTTGCCAGTTTTGATGTGTAATGCTTGAGGGCGATAGTCTCATAGTTTTGGGATGTGATGCCAGCGCCATTGTCATGCACCTCGATTGACTCCAAGCCCTGATTTTTGAATCGCACATCTGCAACACGAAATACATGAGTAACTTTCATTTACTATAGAGAATATATTGGAAAATTTACCAATACTTGAGGCTCCAGCATCAAGACTATTCTCTACCAGCTCCTTCACGACAGAGCATAAATCCACTATGACCTGCCCCGACTGAATCTGATGTATCTACGTTGCAGTATGTCAGTAAAACTCATACTGTTTCCAAAGCGCCGCTTACCGTTCGGCCTTCTATGGCCTTAATTGTCGCCATGGCACCTTCGTCGCGTTATCCATGTTCTGGAACCGCGTCTTCAATTAACGTCGTCGCCGATAAGCTTCTTATCGCGTGTCACGTGGCTTGGTCGTAGGTGCCAAGCTAACTGGGGCCTTGAGCTCTCGACGTCCAGCGAACCCCCAACTTTAGAGGAAACATATAATTCCTCGCTCTGCTCAATCAAACAGCCAAGATGGCCGGCAGGTAAGTTTATTATGGAGCAGTTATTCTCGGCGAGAACTATATCCTCGTGGAATTGTGGTTGCTAATTGCTCAACTGTCCAGCTGGAGTATATTCATCGGCTTCGTCGTCATTGTCCTGGCCTCCGTTGCGGCTTGGTTCCTCTCTCCGAAAGGTGAGAATCAAACGTAGGTATCTCTATTACCCGCTGCTGGGTTTTGTGGGCAAAGCAAACCGCTGACCGAATCACTACAGTGTCTGGCGCAGCACCTTGATCCTCTCCTTCGCCAGCTGCTACATTATGTGGGGTATGAACTCGAACACTCTGTTCCTCTCTATGACATGTGCTAATGGAACTTAATAGCTATCACTTTCCTCGCCCAGCTCCACCCTCTCATCAACCCCAAAAGAAGCGAATTGCGGCACGAATATGCGTCGCATTGATACGGGGAATGTATACAGCGAAGCTTCTCGAGGCTACAGAGGACTACCAGGGGCGTTACGGAAACAACGTTTTAGCGCTGTTACTTTTGTGTAAAAATAGGCATGCTGCGTTTTGAGAATTAGGGTCCTCGCGGGATTAAGCCTGGTGTCTGAAGCCAACGAATGATACCATTATAGCATCATCTCCTTCGTGCGTCCTGTCCCCCTACTGTCAAGATAGAAATGAACGGCGGAATGGTGAAGACGGCACCAACGTGGCACAACAGACATCAGTCTTTCAAGAAATATAGTAAAATTTCTGCTGTTTCATAATCATAACCCGCCCAGCCTCCCGCCCCATTCCCTTGCCATCCCAATTGCACTCCAGAATGCCTTCCCATCGCTCGGCGTCTCCCACCCACTATCAAGCCCCTCTAGCCCAACAACCCACAGAATTCCTCTCGCAACAAGCCATCTGCTCACCGCACCAACTGCAGCCAGAATCGCTGCAGGGACATACCCGCAATCCAGGAGAATCTTCAGAGCCTCGATATTATTCGCCACAACCGCCCACCCCAGACTCCTCGCTGCAGCAGGTACATCATACTCCCATATTACCATCAGTATGGGGAACAATTTTGTGCTTGAGCTCACGAGGAGGGCTGTCGAGACAGAATTCGGTCGGGGGTAAGTCGGTAGGAGGCCCAGGAAGTGGAGAGGAGAAAGCCGGGAGGACGTCAAGAAGCGGATTGAAAGGTGGAAGGCCAGAGTCGAGAGGGCGCAGAGGACAAGAAAGAATATGTATTGTATGCCGATAGGTTGCTGGGCGAGACGACCAAAGTTGGAGGCCTCGGGGGCGGAGGATGTGGGGGCAGCTTTCTCAATGCGCGCCCAAGTTAGATATACATCAAAAAGTAGGAGGAGGACGCCGAGGCGTATAATAGAGCGCTATGGCTCGTTAGCAATGACATTGTCAGGAGGGGGCTGTGGATTGCTCACATCAAACTGGTCATCGGCGCGCATAAGAGAGTTATGGAGGAGATGTCGATAGACCTGTATGGGCGCATTAGGTACCGCAATAAAGAAGACTTCCTGTATGGCTACATACTTGCGGTTTGATCAGAACCAAGTCTATAAACAACACGACAAAGTCATGTTCGACATATTTGTCACAGAAGCGTCCACAGTTCTTGCAAACTGTAAGTCGCACTCCATGACCGGTGGACTTGTCATCAGCGCCGGAATATTCGGTATAAAGTGTCTTCACCGGATACCGACACTCGATGCAAATAGGCATCGCATCAGCGCCTCGAGCTGCGAGTGATTTACTTCGAAATGCTGCGTAGCTTCATGAATTGTTGTATGAGAGGCTCAGGGTACAAATGTCCCAGGTCCGTGCACTCAGCCTTGCGCTTTGGAGGAAGCCGACAAAAAAGAGCAAACGTCACAAACAAGGTCCTTATCGGAGGTGGGCTGTTGATATGAACCCCCAAACTATGAAAATGGCGCACCCTCGACACAATTGACTCTCTTGCGTTTATACACCGCTTTCTCTCTTGTGTTCATGTTACAATGCTTCATTCGTGAATAATATCTAATTTGGCCTTGGGGCACGCATTATGAAAGGACAGAGCCTGACGTTCAACAGTAGCAGGCTTGCTGCTGGTCTACATGTGAGTCAAAGAGAGTCACGCTGAGCTTTGGTGAATGATTCTGACTCTGGAAGCACTCCTGTAGCTTGAAAGCAGCTAAAGAGGCGTCTCGAGAAAACAAAGGCATTCAGTGTCTATCCACAGCATGTTCCCGCCAAAAGAAAGAAGACGGCCCTCAGAAAGTGGACATTGCCGATGTGAGACCGAAAGGGAATGGAGCAAAGCATGATAAATTTGCAAATAGGGTAATAAATCTCAGTGATTTCATATTTCTATAGGTCTGACTCTATCCTAGGACTTTTTCTTATCTATTCTCGGGTCGACGACGACGAAGCGTGACACTCGAGCTTACGTCAAACATTTCGCCCCACCGAAAGAAACTACACAGAAGGCTGAAGCATCTTCGTCACGGTCAACAAAGAAATTAGCCGGGTCACCACGAAGCCATGGAGGCGTAAATCTGGGAAGCTTTTATGGATCTCGAGCGGTAGAAAATAGCCCACGATTCGTGCAAGAGCCCTACACCGACTTTACATCCCTCCTACAACATGGCCCGCAACATGTTGCATTGGTCAAGATCAGAGCACCTCAGGTGATGAACGACGAAGATCTTAACGGTGTTGCAAAAACTTTATCACAACTGGCTAAGCTCGGCATGATCAGTACTGTTGTGGTGGACTGCGGCGTTCCGTCCAATGGCGACAATGGCAGCGCTGATCCCCAATGGAAGGCCCTCGTGACGAAACAAGTTGACAGGATTGTGGAAGCGATTGATGCACAATCAGTTCCAGGTGCACGAAAGGAAAACGATCTTATTGGTGTCTCCGAAGAAGACCTCCCACACCAACCTCTATCTGATTTTGGTGGCCAAACTCATATTCGTTATAGGAAGCTTCTGATGACCCCTTTGTTAAAGGGCATTATACCTGTCGTTGCGTGCATAGGATACACCGATGTATCCCAGCAAGCAGTTCCGGTGCAGGCTGATGATGTCGTTCTCGCCCTCACCCGCGAATTTGCTGGCATTGGTTTTATTAAACCACCTGCCCCGGATGAAGACCCAAACGAGACAGCAGAAAGGCTACGATTGTTACGTAGCCAAGTACTATTGGACCGACTCATTATCATTGACCCATTGGGTGGGATTCCTAGTTCTCAGCGGCCAAATGGCTATCATGTTTTCCTCAATATGGAGCAAGAGTACCAGCTGGTAAAGAACGATCTTCTAAGCTCCCATGGCCTGCAAAACACACAAAAGGCCCTTAAGACATCTGAAACCCCCCAAATCACAGACCTGGGGAAAAGCAATCCTCTCTCCGAATTTGTCGAAACAGAATTTGGCACACCAACACCCTCACCCGGAGCGCTAGCCACCTCGGACCTCTCTCAAGATCTCTCGAGCGCCAGCACCATTCACCTGAGCAATCTAGAACTAGTTCGAAAAGTCCTCTCCATCCTCCCTCCCACCTCCTCCGCCCTCCTCACAACCCCAACCGAAGCCGCCAACTCGGGGAACCGCTCCCCT
>JPJV01001008.1:0-83759 GCA_000750745.1 Pseudogymnoascus sp. VKM F-4281 (FW-2241)
GTAAAGGTACATAGACCCGGTACACCATAAGACCCGGTACACCACGACCTACGTTAGTAGTCAATTTTTGGTAGGGTAGTAGTCTGGGGCAGTTTTGGTGGGGTCGGAAAATAGCCCCTTAGACCATGTAGCCCCTTAGGCCATGACCTACGTTAGTTGTACAATAGATAACTTAAAGTTTAAATTATTATGGTGGCAATTCAGATATTTTGAAACAAATGGGTGGCAATTTAGTAATTTTCGATAATTTGGGTGGCAATTCAGTAATTAACCGTAATAACAATTATCTAGATATTGTAGACTACTTTAAGCTCTGCTGTAATAATAGTTGGCAGGGTGTCTTAGTGGAAATGACAAGTGATAACTTAGAGCATATGTAGAATAGTAATCTAGTAGTAGGTTTCTATAAACCTAAAGTCCGCAACTTAGCAATTTGTACAATTTTCTTCTATGCTTAATTACCCACCAGAACGCCAATATAACACCCTATGGTTATAAAAATGGCATTGTTTCTACCAGAGTTAACTCGGGGATATAAAAACCGTCTCGTAAGTTACTGTCAACAACTTAAATTCTTGGATGTATTAATGATGCTTTTCAAACGTATTGAATTTTTAGTGTAGTTAACCCTGACATTTATTTACAGTTTGCATTAAGCTGGTGTTGTTGATGGTGCCGTAAATTAGTATAAAAATCAGCTCCAATTTGAATATACATCTGGGTCGGATGATGAATCAAAATTAACCCTGGGTTTGTAACCATAACACTGTAATATATGCTTTTGGGTAGCCGAAAATCAAGAGCAGGCAAGGAATTTCATCGGCTGAAAAGCTCACCATATACGCCAGCAGCTCATGTTGGCTTGACCATGTGAGTTAACTTACATTGTGACAAATATCTGTTATAAAGAACACAAACTGAGCAGCAAGGATCATGGCAGTACTATTAGTGCACGGATATATTGTGCACTGATATTTATTATGTGATACTATTGATGAGTAGCTGCAAACCTAGACTGTTGACTGCTTCATCATCCACGAAACGAGGTCTACTTTGGTCACAACGGCAACTGGCTTCGGTAGGCCTGCGGTCTCAGCGCCCCCTTTCTCTGTAACAATTGCCGCACTGTTCCACTCAAAAAACTTGCTCAGAGAGGCTAACGGAGTATCCATCGTAATCTGGACAAACTTCCTCTTCGGCTGGCTTTGCGGCTTACTATCTTCCTGAGCAGCACCGTCTACCTTGGGTAGCTCTTTCAAGTTGCTGCTGTAATCCTTGGGGTCTGTGACAACCTCTGGGATCTTTGAGAAGTCGAACATGACTTCGGAGACGAGAGTCTTGCCGGTTGCACGGCCACGGCTGATATAACTCAAAATGTTGCCAAGGGTGACCAGACCAACCAGCTTTCCTCCCGAAGACGCCAACACTGGAAGTTGATCAAAGCCCTTGTCTCTCATCGTCTCAACTGCGTCTGCGCAGAAAGAGCTTGCAGAAATTGTAGTAACGGGCTTGAGCCTCAAAGCCCTCAGCGTCGCACCGTTATATGGGTCATGCTTGGATTTAGGGGCTGAGGGCGAGGGAGTTGTAGGTGGGCTCGGTGGAAGGAGGTCATTCGCAGCAAGCCAATCATCGTCCGCAAACTTGCTTAAATAGCTCCGGATGCTGTCAGGTAGGACAACAACGACGACGTCTCCCTTTCCAAGCCCTAGGTCTTTAACACCTTTCACCATTGCTGCCATTGCACTTCCGCTGCTCCCTCCAACGAGAATACCCTCCTCGGAAATTAATCGACGAGCATAGGAAAACGACTCTATATCATCTGTTTTGTACCAGACATCGACAGACTCGCGGTCCAGGACGCCAGGGATGAAATCATACCCAATTCCTTCAACCTTATATGCCTCGTTGGCGTGTTCTTGGTTCAGTTGCTCTGGGAGTGCCAAAATAGAACCCTGTGGGTCCGCGGCAATAACCTTTATGTCCTTGTTGTGCTTCTTCAACCCTCTTGAGAGACCAGTAATTGTACCGCCAGTTCCGGCTCCAGCCACAATAGCAGTGATCTTGCCGTTTGTTTGTTCCCATATCTCTTGGGCTGTCCCGTGCTCGTGGGCCAATGGGTTGTCCACGTTCTCATATTGGTCAAGAATATGGGAGTTTGGTATCTCCTTTAGCAGTCGTCGCGCAACGCCGATATGTGATTCCGGTGCGTCCCAAGCAGCTTCGGTTGGGGTGCGTATGATAGTGGCACCCAGGGCGCGAAGGACAGTAACCTTCTCTGCCGACATCTTCTCTGGCAGAGTAATAATAGTCTTGTAACCCTTGATTGCGCCGACAAGTGCAAGCCCAATACCACTATACAAGAGGTTAGTTGATACACACAATCGGGCAGTAACAAGGTCTTACGTGTTGCCGCTGGTAGGTTCGATAAGTGTATCTCCAGGCTTGATGCGACCAGATTTCTCAGCTTCTTCCACCATGCGCAACGCGATACGATCTTTCACACTGCCTCCCGCATTGAAAAGTTCGACCTTGGCATAAACTTCGGCCTCAATGCCCAAGCTTTGTGGGATTTTATTCAGCCTCACCAGAGGCGTGTTGCCAATCAGTTCCGACACCGACTGGGCGGCGGCGGGGTAGACCGCGGGTTTGGTTGTTGATGCTGCCATTCTGGGCAAACGATAGTGCTGGACGTGTTAGCTTTCCAGCTGCAGAGGATGCTGAGGAATATATTTGCCGTACGAATATTTCTTCCTTCGATCGTTTGTATGTGGTTCAGTAAAAATTGCCAGCCAAATAAATAGTGGCGATAAAAGTATTCCGTCGCTACCCGCCCTTTTACGCCTTGTATTTGACAGGAAAGTTTTGGAGGGGCACGGGGGTCACGGGAGGAGGGGCATTAAAACCCCGATTAAAAAGAAACTTGTACCTTAAATGGCACCACCTTCCTCGCAGAGAAATGTATTGTACTAGATACCACGCTTACTTAGCCATTTCTTGGCAGAACAGCTTGTATTGATACTTCTTACCTCCTTCTGTGCTCGTATGCAACCATGCAGTGTACTTCACTCCAAATACCCCGCTCCTAGTGCTACCTAACTCTCCCTAACCTCACTGTCTCGAGTGCACTACTTACCTAAACGAAGCTCGTCGTTGGTTATATAAAACCCCCCATCCGCAGCACCCCGCCGCTTCTGCGATGGTTAATTGCTTTTTCGTGACCAGCACATTCATATTGCGAGCTCAATACAGGCACCTCAGTCACATCACACGCCACAAAGCACCCCTTCAAGCTCGTCATATCCTGTACAGAAGTCTCGGGGCTCCCAGCTCTTCTGTATCACCACGAATTCGTAGTAGCTTCTCTACAATGGCGTCCAGCGTTGATGCCATCCTGGCCGGGAAATACCCCGCCAAAGCCCATGCTCGCCGCGTAGTCGATTATATCAAAAAGACTAAGCCTGATGCTACCGGTGTTTTGTATTTGGAGGGCCAGAAAACGCGCCTGATAGAGGATAACGACGAGCCTGTCCATTTCCGGTAACATCCCCTCTACAGCTAATTCCCATCAGACAGTATACTAACTTCTAGCTTGCAGCCAGCGACGATTTTTCTTCTATCTCAGTGGATGTGCCGTTCCCGATTGCCAACTTACATATGACATCGCCTCTGAGAAATTAACTCTTTACATCCCCGCCATCGACCCGGACTCTGTCATCTGGTCTGGACTGCCACTATCTGAGAAGGAAGCCTTGGAGCTCTATGATGTCGACCAGGTCAGGACCATCCCACAAGTGAACCAGGTTCTCGCATCTTCGCGGTCCAAGAACACCGTTTTTGCTATTGCTGGGCAAGTCCCAGATGATGTCACCTTCCTGGACTTCGAAAACACAGACTTTGATCTCTTGAAACCAGCCATTGAGGAATGCCGTGTTATCAAAGATGAATATGAGGTTGCACTAACTCGTAGGGCAAATGAAGTATCTACGATTGCTCACACAGCTGTGCTGAAGGCTGTCAAACACGCAAAGAACGAGCGTGAGCTGGAGGCACTCTTCTTGCAGCGTTCTATTGCAAATGGATGCCGCGATCAGGCATACCACTCCATCTTTGCCAGTGGGACAAATGCAGCGACTCTGCATTATCTCAAGAACGATGAACCCCTTGACGGCAGGCTCAATCTCCTTCTTGACGGGGGTGCAGATTATTCCTGTTATGCCTCGGACATCGTGAGTTTTCCTGGAATCTTTCTGGGCGAGGACTGACTGTTACGAAAGACCAGAACGTTCCCGATAAACGGGAAGTTCAGCAAGGAGAGCAGGGAGATTTACGACATCGTTCTGCATATGCAAGAAGTCTGTTTGAGTTTGCTCAAAGAGGGCGTTCTTTGGGATGATATTCATCTAGAGGCACACAAGGTTGCCATCGAAGGGCTCCTCAAGCTCGGGATTCTTCAGGGAGACAAAGAAGATATCCTTAAGTCTAGAACCAGTGTTGCATTCTATCCCCATGGAGTCGGTCATTACCTCGGCATGGATACGCACGACACTGGCGGTCATCCTAACCCAGAGGATAAGGACCCTATGTTCAGGTACTTACGTCTCAGAGGGAAGTTGCCAGCAGGTTCCATTGTCACGGTTGAACCCGGCGTAAGTCCTATACTTCCAAGATGGTGGCGTAGAAGCTAACGGATTACAGATTTACTTCTGTAATTTCATCATCGAGCCGTATCTTCAAGACCCAGTTCATTCCGCTTATATCAACTTTGAGGTGTTGAAAAAGTACTGGGCAGTTGGCGGTGTACGCATTGAGGATAATCTTTTGATCACGAAGACTGGTTATGAAAACCTGACGACTGCTGTAAAGGACGTCGATGAGATGGAGAAGCTCATCAACGGATCATAATGCTGCAGTATTATCATACCCGACCACAGATAGCTGATGGTCCTGAGGGGTATTTTCCTTACCACAGTTATCTGATATCTGATGTTACTGGGAGTTGATTTGCTTTACCACGACAGATATCTGATATCTGAGGGTATGGGGGTTGTTGGTTTTGCTTTACCACCACAGATTACTGATGATCTGTGAGATAATCTTCTTTGCCAATAGTATTCAAATTTTACATCATTCGGTTCAAAATGCAAATGAAACTTGTTACATATAGATTGCCTTTTACATTGCCCTTTGTTACATAAGTGGCTATTGAAGCCGTACTTTCCTTGACGCCAGCCAAAGTCTATAAACAATGAAATCAACCTCAAGTCTCCAAAATCTCTCAGGTCGTCCTAATTGACCATACAACAGTTACCCAATGCGCCGTAATATACAAGTAGCAGGATACCTCCAGTCTAAGCAGCGCCAGTTAATTCGAATCATCCCACGCCTGTGTCAGTCGTAAGACAGGCCTCATCCAACACATCAGTCCTTCCACCTGTTGAGATACTTTTGCATGTCATCCTGAGGTTGTGATTGGGCTGCGGCCTGGATATTCTGTTAGCGTCTGAAACCAAAGTAAGTTATACATGTGATAATTACCGTGTTAGAATGCATCAAATCTGTGCCAGTTGGCGACTGCGTCAATGTGGTCACAATGGTGGCTGGCGGCAAGAAGGTCGTGGCTATCTTGACAGCTGACGTCGGCCACAGAGGCGCTAGTTTCGTAGCAGTGATTGCCTTTGGAGGCTTAGGTTGCATCGGCGCATATCTGGTGTCACCCTTTTGCTGGTCGAATGGGATAGAATATGAGCCACCGGCTGGATCTGCTGGGGCTGGGACTCCTGGAGCCGGAGCCGCTGGAGCTGGAACTCCTGGTGCCGGAGCAGCTGGGGCTGGAACCCCTGGAGCTGGAACTGCTTGAGCTACTCTGGGTCGCAAGTTGGAGGTTTCTGCTTCTGGCCCAGTTGTGCCCGAAACCGTAGACAAGGCGGCTTTGATGGCATCGGGAAATTCACCGGTCATTGAAGGGATCGTAAATCTACTCGAGTAGTTTGTGACGAATTTTCCAGATTTTGTCGTCGATTGGATTCCCAAAAAGCTATTCGCTCAGTTAACCGGTGTCCAATCATTTTGACTCGGTCTTTGTGGGGGATTTACTATGCATTGGTAACGGGCTCACCAGCCGTAACTGGGATATTTATAGATGCTGAATTGGGGGTTTCGGCGAAGGTTCCCGATGGGATGAGGGTCAATAGTGGTGTCTGCGTCGTGTTAACAATAATCCTTAGAAGCCGTTTCGAACCGGATGATACTAACAGGTGCTTCATTCGAACCAGTGTAGAGTGCTATAGAATACTCGACCAAATCCTTTATGAAGGGCGCTGTATCCGAATCCGACCAAGAAACCTTGAAGTCTGTCCCCCCTGGCACTACCCTTCCAGGGCCTGGAACGTCGAACTTGACATCGGCGTATGCAAGTGGCAGCAAGGCGAAAACGAGGAAGAGAATGTCGCTCAAAGGCATTGTTAGGCAACACCTCATCAGGAATTGACTGTATCGGCGCTGTGGTGTAGATAAGGATGGTCTCAGTAAAGTCAAACTTTGTTAATTACAGCAAAGGCTTCAACCCACATAATCATCGGGAGAGCGCATTATCGCCATCCAACCATATCTTAGTTGCGCCTGAGGCAATACTGGGACGCTACGTCATGCTGGTTTGGGACCTTTCTTAGTGGGGTAGGAATCTACAAGACCCGATAATGGCGGCTCGTATCGCGCCAAATCTTTAAATAGAAAAAGTTGCCAATTGTATGCTATGAATTATTTATATTCAGTTCATTGCAAGTATTCTACAGTAATTCCATAATGTGTGTGAATGTGATATTCTCGGTTCCCGCTTTCCAAACCCCTCATTGATGACCCAAACTACCCCGCCAACGCCTAGAATTCTCCGAAGTTGGACGCCGTGAAACTCGTGCTTCTATCCCCCAGCCTTGAGTAGCACAAACATCAGTGAAGTGAATCACATACGTAAAGTATATCTACTGCAGATATCAAATGCAGGTACATCGCGCCAGACGTCTTTCGTGACAACGTTACATCGTAAAAGATGCTCCAAAACCAAAACATATCCATAATAATCAACTCAGGCATCCGCAGTAACCTCTCGCACACCTTCTTTGGCCCTCTTGCCTAGCGGCAACTGTAAATCAAAGCCATGTCCACCAAAGGCACCCTGGCTAGAACTGATCTGCTTTAGCGTCAGAGCATGGTCCAACAACATCTCTTTTGTCGTTCGTAGTTCGAAATTGGTGAGAAAGCAGAAGCTGATCTCTAGCCGTGCGAGCTCATTCTCGCTGACTCCTCCGACCTTGGCAAACCGTCGATGGGGATAAGACAGGTCCTCCAAAGCCTTCATGGCAATCCGCAGCCCTGCGAGAAGCAGGCGATGGCAATTTCTTCTTGTAACCGGTATAGCACGCTCTTCCACAGCCAAGCGATGGATATATAAACTAGTTGCCAAATATACGCCGGTTGACATTGGGCAAAACTTGTGTATCCGCATGAGATAATCCTCAATCGATATTGGGGGAGGCTTTTTTGAGTAAAACTTCCGCGTTATGGCGCTATGTTGGAGGTTGAGGGGTTCCGCATTAGCCCCAATGATAATGTATGGCTCTATTTGCTCATTCTCCAAGCTTGCGATCGGCCTCTTCCTGAGATTTATCCCATCATACTCGTCGCTTCCTGCGCTGAATGCGAAAGGTATAGATGGGCGCCGGTGCTTGCTCAGGTCGGTCAAAGAGTGGCTTCGTACGATATTCTCTTTTTCCTCCTGCATACCGCGCATATTGGGAGTCTGGGCCCCACTAGTGGGTGGAGTGGGTGGGATGTCGCCTGTGATGCGGACGAGGGCCTCAATGCCAGCGCAGACGAGCTTCAGTGCTGAAATCGGTGGGAGTTTAAAGACGTCGAGGGTTGAGACGGATGGAGTTGCCAATTCGGCATCCGGGGTGGTCGACTGCACGCTGAGACCAGCATCCGCTGCTGGGTTGGGTGGCGGTGGTGGGTGGTATTCAGGCGATGAGCCATCCACTGAGGCATCCACCGAGGTCTCCTTGGGAGAAGCCATAACTGTTCACGATGCCTGCCCGCGGTGGTATGTAGAGCTGGTCGCGCTGGAATTCCCAGAAAAGCCCTTCAGACAATCTCCAATATCTCTGGCCCTGTTGTATTCGCTATATCATTGCCCGAGATATGCTTTGTTTGTCTGTGAGGGTTGCGGCCAGGGGGGCTCTATCGATGGGTCCCCTTGCAACCACTGGCACATTTTCGAAGATACAAAAGCTAATCGAGGTTGAGGATAAAGCGATAATGTCACGGCCGAAAGGCGTGTTGAATAGATGGCGCCGAAGTGGGAGATGGGGAAGCGTATTGTTTTAAAAGTGGTGTTAGTACGAACTCTAGACTGTCTGGTGGACCCCTCAGGATATGGGAGGATAAGGACTCGTGATGGCAGGGATTAAGACCCATGCGGAGGCGGTCCGATTGGTTCCTTCCAATATTTTTCCAACAGACCCGTCGGGCCCAAGGCAAGATCGAGGAGCACGTGTCATGCAGAAAATCAACCACGTCCCCTGCCATATTAATGTCAAAGGTGAACTAACGAATATCCTGAGTTATTGCCACCAAGACCCTGTATTTATTGGCGTTATCGATGCCATAAAGCGATCACTCCTCACATTGTTTACTAATTTAATCATAAATTTTTCAATTTTGGGTTTGCGTCAGAAGCGTCCCCGTGACTTATATATACCATGGTGAATGGAGGTGACATTCACTGGATGGAAAGTACTATCACGCTTTGATCCTCTGGCATTCTGCGAGCTATGCAACGCATAATAATACATCTAACAACCCGGAGCCACAACTGCGTCAATCACGGCTGTTGTGCCACCCTTGACAGCGTCGACGGCCCTTTGGAGAACGTCCTCGAGATCAGAAGTCTTCGCAACCTTCTCGGCGAATAGTTTGCCCCCGGCTGCTGCTTTGGCGATTCCTGCATAGTCGGGCGTAGGGGCGAATGAGATGTTCAGCTCCTCATTCGTAGCCTTTGAGCCAAGCCCATCGGGATGAACCAACAATAGAGACCTCTTGGGAGCGTGCCAGCCTATATTTTATCAGTCAAGGCCGCACTCGGCATCAGGGAGAGAAACGTACCATCATTGTTTAAAACAATTGTTAGGATGGGGATTTTGTATCTTTGGCAGATCCAGTACACACTTCCGGGGACACTGAACAGGAATGTACCGTCCCCAACGATCTGGACTACGAACTTCCCCTTTCCTACGCCGTTCTCATATTCCGAGGCCAGTTTAATACCCAGCGCACCGCCTCCAGACCAACCGAGTCCACCTCCCCCACAATTAATCCAAGAACCAGGAAGAGTTGCTTGGATATTATCAGCTACAAAGCCGGTGTTTGTCACGGCTTCAATTGCGAAAATTGTGTCCTTGGGAACGAGCTTCCGGAGCGTGCGGCATAGATATCCAGTGCCAAAAGTGCCGTCGTCTTTTGGCAGTGCAAGCTCAGCTATGTTTGCTAGGCGCTTTTGATGAGATTGAGCCAAGGCCTCCCATTTGCTGTTAAACGTATCCTCGGAGAATTTAGTAGCATAATTCGCTGACGATAAATGCTTTGTAAGTTGACTGATCGCTGTGTAGCTATCCGCCCTATATCTGGATGCGGCAGCCAAATAAAATACGGGGATCTGCTGCTTGAGCGGATCCACATCAATGTGATATATCTTAGCCGTCTTCGATGGGTGGCATAGGGTGTTTACCCATGGAACGTCACAATCGATGACAACAATGACATCTGCCGTAGTTATATTCTCCTCACTTCCGTATCTCAGTCCCAGTGATGCACGATGATCAAAAGGGAAACACATATCGCTGCCGCCCGTGTCAAGAACTCTCAGTCCTTTAACTGTATCGGCTAGCTTGACCAACTCTGGAACAGCTTTATGGTTCCGGCCACTGTAACCGGTAATAAGCAGGGGGTTCTTTGCTTCGGCAAGAGCGTCGGAGATGGTCTTGACGGCATTTTCTGATAGAGCTGCGGGCTCTACTGGGTTCCAGTGGGCTTGTTGCAGCGAATACGGCGTAAGATCTTCTTCCATGACTTCTCTCGCGCCACAGAGATAAACTGGTCCCGCGGGGTCGCTGCATGCAAACTGCAGAGCTCTGTTGACCATCTGCTTGACGTTCTTCCCTGTCTTAATCTCGGCCGAGTAACGGCAGTATTGAGAGACAATTTGCTTTTGGTCTGGCACATCTTGGATCCAATGGATGTATTCGGTTCGGGACCCGCGCATCTCACCTTCGATAGTGAATGGTGAAAGGCCTGCAAATATGAGAACGGGTGCCCGCCCACAGCTGGCGTTGTGAACCGCGGCACCCAGGCCTTGTGTTCCCACATCGACGTGTACAATGACACATTGCGGCTTCCCAGTTAGTCGAGCAAATCCATCTGCCATCGATAGCGCCACCATCTATGTATGTCAGAATTAGGTTCGGGTTAATGGCAGCTCCGTAGTGAATAATCTCGTACCTCGTTTGGACAAGTGATAATTCTTGGGAACTCGCCCTTTTTCTCATTCTGACCCTTAACCATGGCCTCGATGATACTTGGATGATCCGAGCCTAGGTTGACGAAGCAATGGGTGACACCCGCCTCCCATAGCGCCTCAAAGAAGGCGAATGACGCGGTATACATGATTAACTGTAGTTATTATAGTCAAGGCTTGAGGTATCCGGGATGTTCAAGAGCCCACACAGCGCAGCTGAGACGATGATAATCCAGTGGGGTATGGAGAAGAATTAGTCTAAGTGGTGAAGGTGTTTTAAATTCTTGGGTATATTTTTGAGTGGTTCTGGGCCGAGGCAGGAAAGTATGAAGTATGAGGATGAAAGAAGAGAAGGAAGAGAAGGGAGGAGGTGGAAGAAAAGGAAGCAGAGGGGTCTTTAAGCGGGAACAGGTGATCTAGATAGAACTAAACAGCTCCGCATGCTAATGGAGGATAGCCAATGAGAAGGCCAATTGGGGATTGGGAGTTGAAGACAGGTGGGGATGTTTCTGCGGGGGAGGAGTCAAGTGGTGTCAAGGTGATGTAGTTGGTGCACGGGTGCTTTGTAGTGGAGGTGCGTTGGAGTGCGGGGGGAGTACAAAGGGGAAACATAGACGGGACTTGGGGGGTGGGAAGAGAAAGGGGGATAAGAAGATAAGAGGATAAGAGGATAAGAAACCGCGGATGAGTTCCGATGGCAGCCAGCAAGGTAGGTGTGTAAGTACTTTAGGAGCAGATGATTGCCGGAGAGTTACTGTACCTTACCTAAACGTAAGGTAAAACATAAAGCTTCAGGTTTGGTTGGAGTCGGAAGACGGAAGGTGGACTGAGAGTGGACGACGAATGCGGGGTTGGAGAGGTGTGAAGGGTGGGGAAGGAGCGATTGGACTGGTGCGGGGTATTTGTGGCGGTTATAGGCGGCATATATATTTGTCCCGTATGGGCAAGTCCAGACGAACACCTTACGTACTCAACGAGTTGTTATGTTGATAGTGTTCTCCTGGTTATATGGTAACTGTATCTGGACACCAGGGGCGTCTTGCTGTTCCTGGTGCTATATTGAGTGTCTGTACCAACAGGAAATAAAGTTGAGGCTCTTGATTTATATCTAGGCCGTAATTGTGATATTTATTGCCGCCATTTTTAAATAATAATACCTTCTCCCCAAGGAATGAATCAGAAGATATCATGTCATTAACCCTGGTTGGATATATAGCTCACAGATATATTACCCTCCCACCAGACATTTTAATTAGCAAAAATACGGCATTCACTGCATATATAGGTAGTACCTGCACCGAGAGTTTACTTGAGCACATCGGCACGTGACCTACCGCGTGACTACATGCATAGACAGATAAAATAGTCGGCAAGACCACGACCACGACCGCGACCACGAACACGACACAACTCGCGCCTGGCTTTCGGTGAACTTAAATGGCCAGCCGCCACCTGCAACCTGCCTAGACGTACGTAAATCTGCATGACACGATGACACGCCTAACAAGACGCCTGGCTGTATGGCATACCACATCCATGCGAGAAACCGCGCTTCCAGACCACCACCAGCCACCACCTGAGTGGCTGAGCACCCGCCATTGTGCGGAATGTCCGAGTCTTTCCCCATGTTTGATGGGTTTTTGACGCGCGTTGTGGGATTCCCAGCGAGGCTTGTTGGCTTGGCAAAAGTCTTGCAGGATGCCTGGCCGTGCTAGTTGGTGCTGCTGTCACGTTAGTGCAGGGTAGCCGCTGTCCCTTGTCTCCGTCCCCGTTCTTTCCCTGCCTCCCGTCCAGACGACCCCTTCCGTCACCCCCCCCGCCACTCCCGCTGCTACCAACTGTTCCCCTACTGCTCCTACCACTCTCTGGCCTCTAATGCTCACCCGCCGCATGTCTCGCCGCCTTTCTGGCCCAAGTTGCGGTCATCAATCATGTCCGCATGGGCACCCGTCGACCCTGTACAGAGTACCGCATCGCGTGAACCACAGACCAACGGATAATTCGCCGTTGGTATCGCTGTCATTGTCGCTATCGCTGTCGCATGGTAAATCTCCCGCAGCTATTTTATTACCTCTGTACTCGGAGAGAATCTCACAGTAATCGCATCTCACAAGAATCAACAGTCTCACAACTTGATGCACTGCAAGGGCTTAATTAATTGTTCATGTCTCGGTGTTTTGTGCACGGTGCTGCCTTGTTAGCTTTGACACAATGAGTGAGCACCTGTTGTGCCTATCCTGCCTATTATTCTTTCTTCTCGTAGTACCCAGCCTTGTTGCCTCCTCATTCTCCGTTCCCCGTCCCTTGTCCGTGTCGAAATGTACGTACAATTCAATCCTTCTTCACATCTCTCCCGAACTGTGGCTGGAGCTGTGCTGCGGCCTCGCAGTAGCTCCGGCAGTGGCCTAAAATCCTTCACTTCCTCAGCTGTACAAGGGCATGAGCTTTCACTTTTGCTCTGGGCTCTTATGTGGTCAGCATGAGGAAGGATCAACGGTCACCAGCCACCAGCCACACCTATCCACTCGGCCTCCACTTGCCCTCGACGTTGCGCTTGTTGACAAGGGCCACAAGTGGCTTGACCGCCCAAGAAGTGGCACAGCACACCCCCAACCGCCATAGACGCCAGCCATTTGTCTTGGTTCTTGCCATTATCACAGTCACCACTCCCATCCTCCAAAGGCACCAGCCACGCCCACTACAACCCTCGATCATATATATATATTCGGGTGCTCCTGTCCTTGTGATACGTCCAGACTCACTGGCTGCAACATCAGTGACCGCCATACATACAAATTGTCCGCATTATCACTTCTTATCCGCCTACAGACCCTCTCAGAACCCAGCCTTATATTCAGAAACCTGTCACCTCTCAGCAGTTATCCTTCATCGATGTCATCCCTATGTTTTACAAAGCAATATTAAGGAACGGAGCCCGCTCAGACGGATTTGGTGACTGACAAGCGGTCTCACATCCATCCCACAAAAGGAAGGCAGCAAAGTTGGCAGCACATTTTTACAGCACCACACGGTTCTACACACATACCAAGCGCCAAACATGTGTATCACAGACATCTTTGTCGATTCATATCCAGACGGGGCAGAAGTTGAATTTCATCGGGTGAAGCTGTGCCAGCATGGATATCCAGAAGATCCATGTGACTTACACATCGTGAAGGAGCAACCCATCCGCCACATACAGTACGGCGAGCCGACCTCAGAGTTCATGATATCTCAGATCAGATCCCCGCCGCGCTCGTCTGCATCGGCGCCTATGGTCGAAGTCACCGAGGAGAGACAGCCCAAAGCCAGTCAAAAAAGGAGGCCCTTATCCAACCTGTTCATGGGGTCCTTCTTCCCAAGCACGACGAGGAGACGGAGGGGAAACTCCAGATCAAAGTCAAGGGAGCGTGTTGTCGTAATAAACGCACCACCTTCGCCAAACCGACCTCGCACACCTCCGCCAACCGCATCACCAACATACTACGACTCGAGGGCATTCATGCCGCCCATGTCGCCAAGATACGACAGCAACGATGCGGCTTACATCGTTGAAGTATCACCGTCTAGGGGCCGCCAGAGGCCAATAATCCATGAAACATCACGTCCACGCTCCGCATCAATAGAGTTCAGGTACGTCTCCCCCAGACGGGAGCGTTCGCCCTCCCAAAAGCGACGCGATGAACGGCGACGCCGGCAGCGCCAAGAAGAGCGTGAGCGACAAGAGGTGCGCGAGCGGCGCGACCGACGGGAGGCAAGACTGGTAGCTGAAATCAAAGAAGACCGTGAACGCCGGCTCCGCGAAGAGTTTCTGACGCTCCAAGATGCGGAGATTAATGCGCGGCCCGTGCGCGCCCCAAATCCGGCTCCCAGACTACGGTCGATCTTAAGGCCTGTCATCGATCAAACTCGCAAGTTTACCAATGTCATTGATGATTTGCGCTTGAGCAGTCGAGGTGAGAGGGTGATTGCCGAGGCGATCGCCGAAAGAGAAAAGATTGAATCGCGGGAGAGGTTGCTCAGGGAAAGACTTGAGGCGGAAGAAGAGGAGGAGGCACAGAAAGAGAGGTTGAGGAGGCGGTTTACTGTGAGCGAGGGCTCTGGGCCAAGAGGCAGAAGGCACCGTGTTGTATATGAGGATGGAACCTATAGATGGGCGGATTGACTGTATCATTAGAGCTGGGAAATCATATAGAATACAAAAATTGGAATTACTCACAACTAAAGGGTGCCACCATCAGAGACTAATGACCCCAACGTTCGATAAAGGCTTCCTTTTGAGAATTACGCTCCTTTAGTCTCTCAAAATCGAGACTCTGCAGGTGACTCGATAAATCGGCCAATTCCTGGTCCAGCCCTGATATTGCTTCCTGGACTTCTTCATCAAGGAGCCGAATATCCTGATACTTGGTCTCACTTAGCATCGTATCGCTGAGCAACTGCAGCGTCGCAAACGCATCCTGCAGGTGTTCTCCAATGGCGGATTCGGATGACGCTTGTAAGCTTTGCTCATGTGCCTTTAGCTTCTGGATTTTGTCGCTGAGGGTTTCGTGAAGGGCAGTTTCTGGCGCACGATCACGACACAATTCCTCTAGGGGTGAAATCCCCATTATTCGGAGAATCTGTTGCTCTGGGGGCATGCTTTCGTCGAAAGAGGAGGCGGATGAGCGGCGACGTTGAGCGCCTCGGGATAGACTGG
The DNA here is from genome assembly GCA_000750745.1 of Pseudogymnoascus sp. VKM F-4281 (FW-2241). Classification (NCBI taxonomy): domain Eukaryota; kingdom Fungi; phylum Ascomycota; class Leotiomycetes; order Thelebolales; family Thelebolaceae; genus Pseudogymnoascus; species Pseudogymnoascus sp. VKM F-4281 (FW-2241). The sequence goes on from JPJV01001008.1 coordinate 15,264, forward strand.
GGGATGCAGATTTGTAGTTTCTGGGCTGGAGCGGACTTCGGGGCTGCTCGGCTTTTTTGGGCTGGGAGGCGTCCACTGAATTTATCTCTGAACTAAGGAGCTTCACGACAGCATTTAATGTTGCAATATGACTTTGGTATTCCTCCACATGACCCTTGAAGACCTCGGCGCGATCAATGAGAAAGGTAGTGGATTCCGAAATCTGAAAGAGAGTTAGCATAGTATTCAATAGTTATAACGGTACTTATACAGACATATTCTAAGATTATTTTCGACTTCTCAAGCCCCTGTTTGTCTTGAGAGGCGATAGCTCGAACTGCGCAATCAAGGTATCGCTGTTCGGCAGACATCTGCGCGACAGGAAGAATCTCGGAATACAGCGAGTCTAGCTCTGCCTGAAGTTCCATAACCTCGTGTTCTCTTTGAGGGGTAGTTTTCTTCTCCACCTGATGCACGCCCAAGGCCTCGATGTAAGCGCGGTCAAGGCGCAGCCGCACACCCTCCACTGTGTATTTTATGAGACTATATAGACATGAGCGAGAGCAAGTGGTTAATGACGTTTGGGAGTTACCTGGTGCATAGCTTCCGTATTCGTTCAAAGGTGTCATTTTCCGGCGACATCCCATACTGTAATGTCCTCGATAGCTTCTGAAGGCTAGAAATAATCTTGTCGTCGGATCGTAATAGGTTAGATGACTGCTGGATTAACGCCGTGTCTGTCGCGGCACATTGTGCCTTATTGCTGCTGATATGTTCTGATAGCGCACTGGCTGCTTCCTCAACCTAGTTCGTATGAGAAGATGATGAGTGATAGGGTCATTACGTTCAACTTACTTCGGCATTGACTTGGTCTAGCGCCTCCTTCCACAACCTGTGCTGCACGGAGTTTGCCATAGACCTGCGTTGCCGTTGCTGTGCTCCTGTCGCGGCTAGCGTTGATAGAGCAGCTTGTTGAATTTTGAGAATCTCATTTTGCTTATCGATGGCAGCCGTGGCACTTTGCAATTGCCCTGTCGCGTTTTGGATTTCATGGTCTTCAAAAGCTCGCACTTGTCCTAAATCCACCGAGGACCCAAGAAGCCTGGCCTCACCAATATCCTCAAGAGAGTTATATCTGCACAATAATTAGCATCCAGTTATCTCTTGGTATTGGCTGACGCACAAGTTCAACTCTTCCTTGGTGAGCAGGGTCTTGGAATCTATGGTCTCCATAATCCAAGTCTTGAACGACTTGTCGCTTCCAGAGTCTACATCCCTCAGTAGATCTGACGACTTAACAGTCAAGTTTCTGTCCTGAAGACACTCGGATAGGAGCACAGAGGGAGGCTTGACTGGCATGCTTATATCAGATTATGTGACCTGGGGAGGTTCTATAGCACGTGATGGTCTATGAGTGTTTGGGGCAACTGAAGTTGCAGGGGATAGTCAACACCGCTTATGTCAGCGGCCCCTTAAATTTGGAGGCAACGCGCGTTGATACGGAAACGTGTTTGGCTGGATCTTGTAGTTTATGGGCATCGCGATATGGTAAAATATTTAGAACCTCCCAAGGTCACTAAATAGTTCAATGGGGTATGACTTCCAACGAGTGGATCTGAATCACCATGGGGTTATGCTTGCACTAAACGTAACTGTAATACTTCCTTCCATTTATAAATACCTATAGTAGACCAGGAGCACTATAGGTGGTGATACATAAATCGCCACAACAAGCCCAATACCGATACACCTCAACTCCAGTCCCAAATAGTCCGTAATCTCATCATGCCCAATGCTTACAATCACAGGTAGCATGACTACCAGCCAATCTACAGGTTGCTTCTAACATTATGCATTGGCATATCATGCTTCGCTGCTCTTATCCTTCACTCTGGTGGTCTTTTTTGCAGTTCCGATGTGAGTGTTATGCACCTTCGTGGCAAACTTCAAGCTCGTCAATGTCTCTTTTATATGAGCCTCAAGAGGGCTGATCATGACAAACATGAGCGTCTTGGAGTTGCCTCCCAGGGAGTATTGGAGAAGATAGGTCAACTGTGCACATGTTAGTTTTGGAACAAGAGATGACATGAAATACACACCTTCGAGTTCCGGTAAGGGATATGGCCTCCTTCCTTGCCTTGGCCCAAAGCGCCGATAACATCTCCTAGGCAACTCAAACTTTTGTTGATGTTCTGAGTCTCCTTCATTCTATCTCCCTCCGCACCCGACTGCTTAAGTCTCTCTGATCCAGCCAGGTCGACAAGATTTAATGTCCCTTCCGAGGTCTCCCCAGTAGTGTTGTTGCGACCGAGAAGCTTCAGGATAAAGACAGAATGCGACCGAGACGAACGCTCATTAGATTTCGTAGCCGCCACGCTTCGGTTGGTGTCAGCCCGCTTCAGGATGGATTCCACAGCATCTGGCGAGTCAAGTTCAACAGATTTAAGGTTGGTGACAGTTGTCTGTTTCTTCTTGTCGTCATGGCGAACTTCGTGCTTGACTTTGTCAAATTCCCTTGGATTGCCCAAAAGATCATGTATTTCTTCATTGTAGACTTCCACAAACGAACCTTCCATTGAATATGTCCATCCCTTGTCTTGTAAATCAGTGGCCTTTTCATAAATCATGTGTGTGGCTCGTGGAATCATGCCATCCGATGAGGACATTGTGTGTGTCTTTCCAGCTCCTGTTTGGCCATAACAGAAGATGCACACGTTATAACCATCCAATGCGCTTTGGACTAGTTGCGATATTTCACCAAAGACCTCCTCATTCGTAGTAGATGGCCCAAAGGTGCGGTCAAACGTGAATGCGTTGGTCTTTCGAGTGATTGTTCCAAGGCTGCTCTTCTCCTCTGGCCCTTGGAGTTCCAACTCCTTGGACTCCTTGTCAACATCTGGATACATAATCTTCGCTACCTCCTCCGACGGCATTGTCGGGCGCACTCGGCACATGACTCGAATGTTACCTTTAAGCTCTTGGACTTGGTTGAAAAGAATGCGACGGAGAGTCTCTTCTTTAGTGAGCTTGGATCTCGATTCTTTAGCGTCCTCTAATGCGTCCTGCAATTGCTGCTCCATGAGCGCAAATCGGTCAGATTGTGCTTGGCTTCCAGATTCGAGAAACTGGATCCTGTCACGCAATGAACGTACGGTTCCCTCCAGGTTCACAACAGAAGAAGAGGAGTCATTTAATGACTGCTGCAAGTTTGCCTTCGAGGTTTGTTCCCGATCAAGCTCCGTCTTGAAACTTTCAATTTGCTCTTTCATGCTGTAAATCTCGCGGTCTTTATTACCAACGGCCACATCGAGATTTTGTTGCTCAAGAGTTATTTGCATCTTTACCTCATGGAGGTCTTGTACACGGCGACGTTCTTCTTCTTCAAGGTGCAAAGCATTTCGGCGCTCTAGTTCTCGAATTTCTTCTCGATGGGCTTTATCCAATCTTTCAAATTCGTCATCAGTGTTTCTCTGGTGAGTCTTCTTCAGGCGGTCAATCTCTTCCGTCATATCTCGGCGTAGTTGATCTAACTCCCGACGATGGCTGTGAATGGCATCATCCAGTTCGATGCGATGAGATCGTCGGTCGTCATCTGCAGCTGTCATCATAGTATTTGCTCGTTGCCTTGCAGCATCCAGTTCAACCTGCTGAGAAGCTATTTTCGAGTCGTAGGTCGTGTTTTGGGATTCCAATGCTGCTTTCTTGGCTTCAAGCGCAGAATTCTTCGACTCCAACTGCAGTACTATAGCAAAAGTCAGCATTGAACACTCTTTTGTTTCACAGACTGCCACTTACGTTTGATCTTGAAGTGCCTAACGGCTTCCTCGAGGCTGCGCCGCTCCACGTTGGTATCTGCCATAGTGTCCTTCAATTCGAAATACATCGCCTCCATGTCCTCAATGCGGCCACGAACATCCCATCCTGTAAAGCCGGTTATGTTAGAATCTTTGGATAAAAAGGGGGTTTTCATGGGGGAAGGTATTGGAGCTCTTGACGGGGTAGCTGGAGTAGCACTTGACACTTCTGCTTTAGATGGAATTGGAATCTGAGAAGGGGTTTTTGGGAGACTGAGGCTCTTTTCGGAAGTACCAAACAAGACCAAGGAATTGCTATTGCAGTCGTTTCGTAACTCCTGCGGTACAGTACTGGGCGGACCCATTGACAATCCTGGAAAATAATTGAATGGCTTGGCAGCATCTGGCAGCGAACTTTCTGCCTCGTGGTCCTCGAGTCGTAATCTACTTAGAGCAGTGCTGACAGAGACTTCTCTTGACGATGGTTCGTGGAACTCAGACTGGGGACGGGCGCGCCGTGTCTTGTGGTTTTGTAACTGATGATAACCAGAGTGGGAAGAAAGTGTGGACATATGTGAATGTTGAGTCCTACCCTGTCGTTTTCCGGTTGCTGGGCCACCTCCAGGATCAAGGTGGTCGTCCATTGCTGTTGCGGGGCGCTTAGATGAGGCTGTATTCGACCTGGTCCTCGACATCGAAGTCTGTGGCCGGCCGCCATATGATGACTGAGGACGGGCCCCTGGCCCAACGCTACTTCCAAAACTGCTGGCTGAGGTATTTCTTGAGGAGGAAGATTGCGTTCGGGAGGATGTTGATGAAGCCATAGACGTGCTACGCGCACTTGCGAGAGAGGTTCCTTTTACTACTGAGCGTCCTGGCGCAAAGTTTGTACTCGGTCGCGCAGGCTCTCCAGCTCGCTCCACAAGTGTCTTCCTTTTCGGCTCATCATCATCGACCATCCGCACGGGACCTGTTGCTGTTGGTGACTGTGTTAGCTGGGACTGTTTAAAAGGGACTTAACATCATACCGAACGTGTTGGATTTCAAGCTTTGCGGCACCGTTCCGGGAGGCCTAAGGCGAGAATTGTTTTGCGATTCAGTTATTTCCGACAAGCCCTTGCCAGGTGATGGTATGCGGCTTGGTGGGCGGATCTGAGATTTCTTCATAATCTGGTAATGAAATGACTTAGTTATGGCTTCGATGCACGAGATACCCGAGAACCGTCGCAAAGGTTGGGTGCCGTGGAACTTACGGTGCCTTCTATTTCGTCCATGGCGCACAACAATAAGGAATGTCTACTGAGTTTGAGCGACCATTGCCCAAAATATTTCGAGCGGATTGGGTTTGGTTGGCGAAGTTGTGATTGTCGTTGTGATTGTCGTTGTTCTTTGCCCTTGATACAAGTTGTCTTGGGCCAAATATGGATCGAGAGTAAACAAACTCCACAGTAACCTTGCACAGTGGTACCCTAAATATTAGGCACCAATGCATGCGACCTCATGTGCCACATTCGACGCGATCACAAGCCGGCGACTCTACACAGAATCAATAATATCAAATCCACACCTCGATGGGAAAGTCTGGAGTGAACGAGCTTTTGTCGTATAGAGAAGGCGACCTGTCGCTAGCTGCGGCGAGATAAGTTATCTCCTTACTGTGACGGAGTTGCAAGCCGCATCCGCGTCTGCCCTCTAGTTTATTTACATTCGCTTCTCATCTGGACGATTACGTTACGGTGAGATGGAGAAGTATTCTCAGTTTCGAGATCGAGGTGAATACAACACCACATCTGATACATCAGTAATAGATCATAGCTAAACTGATTCTTTAGGATCTGGCATTGCGCCCTTTTTCCCCGTCAGCTCGCCAACTTCCACCCTTTATCTTCCTGTCAATATCTTCCTCTTCGCCGTGAAGCTCCCACTGTTTCTTGCGATCACTGTGGCCTACTTTTTCTTTTTACAATGGCTTCCGCTTGGGGCATTTACGAGGAAGGCGATGCTATGGGTTATACTTGGTGCACCAGGGATTTGGTGGATCGACTTGCAAATTGACGGGGTCAAAAAAGGCTCTCTCGCACGAGAAAAACAAAGGCTTCCGACTCCATCGAGCATAATAGCTTCTTCGTTCACATCTCCCGTGGACGCCCTATACCTGGCAGCAATTTTTGACCCGGTTTTTACAGTTTCTTACCCTGGCACAAGGCAAGTGCGTCCAATATCACTCTTGGGCGCGATGCTTCGTGCACTGTCTGGTCCAGAAGAAGCCCCGCCTGCAGGTGTAAAGCTTGTCGACCTTGGGACGCTGGTATCGGAAAACCCGGACAGCGTGATTGTGGTATTTCCTGAGTGTACCACTACGAACGGGAAAGGCATTCTACCACTGAGCCCCAGCCTTCTGAATGTTCCGTCAACTACAAAGATATTCCCCATCAACCTGCGATATTCGCCCCCGGACATTACGACACCACTGCCAGGCCGCTACTGGTCGTTTCTATGGAACCTTCTATCCCAACAGACGCATTGTATCCGTGTCCGCATCGCCGAAGCCGTTTACAACCCAGCCAAGCCAGGAGATGTATCTTCCGAGAAGAAAGATAAATACCTCGTCAACTTCCTTGATCTTCCCGAAGAGGAGTCTACTGATATGAGTTCGGGGATGAGAAAGAGAGGGGTCAATGCTGAGGAGCAGAAGGTATTGGACCAGGTGGGTGAGGCATTGGCGAGGCTCGGCAGAGTCAAGAGGGTAGGACTCACGGTTAAAGATAAGGCGGCATTCGTAGGAGCCTGGTCTAAGAAGATCAGATGAGACAGTATCCCGGAATAATTGCAATTTTAAATACCACTTTTTTGCGCAGTATGCTATTGATGGATCGATGTGAGTTATCTGTGAGTTGTCTACGACGAGAGCGGGGGATGATGGAGGGGCCATTGATTATCAAATAATCCTGCCAGGGTCGAATGAGGGGTTTGCGCTATTTGCCAAAGAAATGCAAGGTTACATACACTCATAGTACTGCACTTGTAGTAATCTACGCACTTGTACTCTCAAAAACTCTGCCGGGCGCCGCCATCTGGGACTCTCCTTTCCCAATCGTGCTTCATGCGCATTTCTAACTGGACATCAAGCTGGGTAGACTGGCCATAGTACTACATAGTACAGTACAGTACTGCATGTGGGTTCGGCTGTAGCCGCGCCATGAGGGGACCAAGAAACTTAAAAACACCTCCTCATCCCATTCCATTTTCATGATAATGTTGTTAACAAACGCAGCCATAACGCACCATGCAGCATCTTCTTCCTTAATTGTAATTTGACCTCTACCGCTGGGATTTCCTCTACATATTATATATATATATATATATATATTTATATTTACTCTATATATACTATACCTTAACCACTTGAAGAGAAGCTCCGCAAGAGCCCAAGCACAAAGGTCACACAGCCAGTACTTATATGGTAGGTACTCCATCTCAGCACACTCTTTTTGGGGTCCGACAATGAACGGCGTCCCTTCCGCCCAAAACCACAAAATCCCATCAGCGCTCACACGGCTCACGACCTTGACCCTGTTAAAAAAAACTCCGTTAACCCAATCTATCCTAGCCCTATCGCTGTAGCTTCTGGATCATTTTGTGACAGTGACTTGCAACCAGGCTAGTCACCTTAGGACGACGTTACAACACAGGGAGGGCCAAAGTCCCATCTGACCAAAAGAAGAGGTCAAAGTCAAAAGCAATTTCCTCTTTACGGATCTTCGCCACCAACGTTACACACCCCTTCAACTCCCCAGAGTCTTCACGCGCCCAAGAACAATGTTGCTTGTAATCAGCATACCGAAACTGGCCCCATTCCAATTTCTCTCGTGAGGGTGTATTAGACTCATCATCAGGGCCGTCCCCATCGTGGCGCAACAATGACGAACCCGAACCACCACATCCCAGACTCTCTGAGCGAAGAAGACAACCACTCGGAAAGGGGCTCTGTAGCCCAACATCTAATAGGCCTTGACCTGTCTCTAAATACTCGAAATGATACCCACAAAGTGGAAGGGCTGCCGCGACGCGCACCAGATGACCTTGTCTTCACTTCCACGACGATAGCACCCTCACCACCCCCGCCAACTGCATGCGCCTCCTCGAATTTACGAGCGACACCGTCCTCTCTGAACACTACGCAGCAGAGACATCCAAGCGCTTCGAGTTCTGACTCAAGCCCTGTCAGCGCAACCAGGCTACGAGTACAAAGAAGCTTTACTTCGCGGCCGTCGGAGCTCGAAGCGTCAGATACCAACCAAGAGCGGCGCGCCTCAAAGGCCATCCCTATTGCGAGGACGCCGAGTATAAAACAAGTTCTCGCGAGCAGCTTCGGGTCAAATTCGTATACTGGATCCGCACCAAGCTCGGCCTTATCATCCCCTCAGCTGAATGCTATGCCCGACCTTACGCCGCTTCCATCACCAATTATGTCGAATGACTCTCCCGGCCCATGGAGGCGGCGCATATCTAGGTCCGAATACAATGAATCCAGGACCGCCCCGTTGACTGGTGATACGGCTCTTGTGACGCCAAGCGGAGAACTGATCCCGTCAGCTATAGCGAACGAAACCAAGCGTCGCGCGTACCATGGACTCCTCCTGAACTCGGAGGATGTTGCTTCCAAGCCGTCCAGTTATAATAGAGAAAACCAAAACTCTACCCATACAAGGAATAGAAGCCTGAGCGAATACACGCCTGACCCACAAACGTCCAGGAAACGCCAGCAGTCTGTTTCGGGCTCTTATCCTAAAGACATGCTCCCCGATCGTGCTCCACCCATAGATTCTCATATGCGCAGGGAACCGCATCTTGCGCTGCAGAGAGGAATTGCCCCAATACCACGACCGCCAACGCCACCATCTAGTCGAACTGGAGGAGAGAGCAGCGAAAGTGATTCGGCTCCCTCCAACGCTGCAATGCCAATGGTTAAGGATTATAAAAAGAAATCAAAACATATTTATTTTGATGCGGTCACCATCGGCAACAATAAGAAAAGAAGATGGAGGGCATTGAAGTTATTGGGGGAAGGGACTTTCAGCAAAGTCGTCCTAGCAACAAGTCAGTTGGAAAAAGATAGTAATACGGCAATTGAAGATGATGTATCTCCCCCAGATAATGGAGCCACGGAAGCCGCCCTAACTGAGGCGGACACCAGGAAGCTGGTAGCCGTCAAGATCTGTGAGCATGGACCTAAAGGAGGCGCATCTGAAGAGAGAGTGGAAATCTCTTTGAAGCGAGAGCTAGAACTTATGAAATCGATCCACCACCCGTCACTGGTAGAGCTGCAAGCATGGAGCATCGAGGAGTCAAGAGCCATCCTTGTGTTAGGTTACAGCCCTGGCGGAGACTTATTTGAAGTTGCAAACCTACGCCCTTCAGTCCTGGTTCCATCACTTCTCCAACGAATATTCGCCGAGATCGTCTTCGCTATACAGTATTTGCATGAGCGCCGCATCGTTCATCGTGATATCAAGCTAGAGAGTAAGTGAAAACTGATTATAAGCGCCTTATCAAGAACCTAACAATAGTAGATGTTCTGGTCAATCTACCACACTCGGAGCTAGCAAAACCTACCGACTGGAGTACATACCCATACTCTGTTATAACCGTTACGGACCTTGGCTTGGCAAGATACGTAACAGACGATGAGAAGCTTTCGACAAGATGCGGAAGCGATGATTATGCAGCTCCAGAGGTGATCATGGGCCAACCATATGACGGCCGTGCAGTAGACGCTTGGAGTCTGGGAGTCCTTCTCTATGCCCTTCTGGAGTCGAGGCTTCCCTTCGACCCCAACCCCGGGTTGTCAGAAGGCCACAAACAGCGATCGAGGACCTCCCACCGGATTGCCAGGGTCGAGTGGAGATGGGTCATGTGGGAAGGTGACGATGGGGACCATGAGGCAGACGTAGCGAAATTTGAAGCTGCTGGCCTAAAGACGGCAATGGAAATCACCGAAAATCTTTTGAAAAGAGCGCGCAGTCGATGGACTGTAGATAGAGTGGCACAGATTGAGTGGGTCAAAAGTGCTATTCATGTCGATGGCGGTATTAAGTTTCGAAATGAAGAAGAGGAGGGAAAGGAGGACGGCATAGAGTCATTATGATACTGACAGGAAGGCTCACCTGTATATTTAATTATCGGGCAATCATTAATGTGAATACTAAAGGAGTTTTGGGAACAGGTGGACCTTGTCACATAGGAATGACTTTTACAAATGGGGCGAGGGAGCTTTGGGGATAATGGAACGGAAAGGTTGGCAATTTAGATACAGTTGTACAAACATATTAGGCGGGTTCTTGTAACAGGAAAACCTTTAATTGAGACCTGGACGGCGTTGGATCTTAGTTCGGTGACTCTGGTTCTGTATGTACCCTCAGTTGAACTTCGAACAACTGTTTTTGCAACACTTGCGTTCACAAGTTTGGATTGACCAATTACAATCTTCAGATATCAAACACATCCGGAGTTAAGATTTTCCGACTCCCCCGGAATCGGAGAGTTGCTCTAAAATATTAGAACGGTATACTTTTGAGTCACCTCACCCTTCTACAATTACAAAGTGGCACTGTGTGGTAATAGCCTTCGAAGCTTAGCCTAGCTATCGACGAAGATTCGAAAGTTTGGCACAACTTTGTTGACACCAGGGCAAGGTTTCTAGAAGCTTTGAGCTTTGAAGTCAATCGCCGTCATGCATGCGCGATTGAGGATCCGGGCGAATGCCCGAGTTCTCAACTATCCCAGAGCTCCCAACTATATGTACGATTACCTCTACGATTTGTTGTCGATAGGATGCAGCTGCTAACTATACAATCGTAGTCGTTCATTATCGTCCGCACAACCTCTCCGCAATGCGACCCCCAAGGATTCAGAACGTCAGCTCAACAAGACCTCGGCTACAATCACGCAGCCAAAGTCGCAAGGCGCCTCGCAGGCTATGCTGTATGCTACGGGCATGACAGAGGAGAGGTTAAACAAGGCGCAGGTTGGGATTTCATCTGTGTGGCACTCTGGCAACCCTTGCAACATGCATCTTCTCGACCTCAACCACAGAGTTAAGGAGGGCGTCGAGAGAGCAGGGCTTGTGGGATACCAATTCAACACCATTGGAGTCTCGGATGGTATTTCGATGGGCACCACTGGGATGCGTTACAGTTTACAGTCGAGAGATTTGATCGCGGACAGTATTGAGACTGTGATGGGCGGACAATGGTATGACGCAAACATCTCAATCCCGGGCTGTGACAAGAACATGCCTGGTGTGATGATGGCAATGGGCCGTGTCAACCGCCCCTCATTAATGGTTTACGGAGGATCCATCAAGCCAGGTTGCTCTGCGACCCAAGGCAATGCTGATATCGACATTGTCTCCGCGTTCCAGGCATACGGACAGTTCATCACGGGCGAGATCACAGAGGAAGTTCGTTATGATATCATCCGCCATGCCTGCCCAGGAGGAGGTGCCTGCGGTGGTATGTACACGGCTAATACGATGGCTACTGCAATTGAGGTCATGGGCATGACGCTGCCTGGCTCTTCGTCTAACCCGGCTGAGTCCAAGGCGAAACACCTTGAGTGTCTGGCAGCGGGTGGTGCTATCAAGACCCTCCTACAAGAAGATATTCGCCCCAGTGACATTCTTACTCGCCAAGCCTTCGAGAATGCTATGATCGTTGTAATCATCACTGGTGGTTCTACCAACGCTGTGCTACATTTGATCGCCATTGCAGACTCCGTTGGTATCAAGCTTACAATTGACGATTTCCAAGCCGTCTCTGACCGCATTCCATTCTTGGCCGACCTCAAGCCCTCCGGAAAGTATGTTATGGCCGATCTTCACAACATTGGTGGCACACCGTCGCTCCTCAAGTTCCTGCTGAAGGAGGGATTAATCGATGGCTCCGGCATGACCGTTACCGGAAAGACGCTCGCTAAGAATCTGGAGGCCTTCCCGGAATTCCCGAGCGACCAGACCATCATTCGTCCACTATCTAACCCAATCAAGGAGACCGGACACATTCAGATTCTGCGTGGTTCGCTTTCCCCTGGCGGCTCCGTTGGCAAGATCACTGGAAAGGAAGGCCTGACGTTTACTGGAAAGGCGAAGGTATACGATGCCGAGAGTCTGTTCATTGAGGCGCTCGAGAGGGGCGAGATTAAGAAGGGCGACAAGACTGTGGTGGTCATCCGCTACGAGGGCCCCAAGGGAGGACCAGGCATGCCGGAGATGCTGAAGCCCAGCTCTGCTATCATGGGCGCTGGTCTCGGTAAGGACTGTGCATTGGTCACTGATGGACGCTTCAGCGGTGGATCCCACGGCTTCTTGATCGGCCATGTTGTCCCCGAGGCACAGGAGGGTGGACCAATCGCCCTGGTGAGAGATGGGGATGAGATTACCATTGATGCGGAGACAAGGAGGATGGATCTGAATGTATCAGAGAAGGAGCTGGCCGAGAGAAGGAAAACTTGGGTTGAGCCCCCGTTGAAGTACAAGAAGGGAACGTTGGCGAAGTATGCGAGGTTGGTCAGCGACGCCAGCCGTGGATGTATCACGGATGGCGCAATGGATGAGAATCAAAAGCGCTAAACATGTAAATACTAAATTGAAGCGGCCCTGGGAAAATTTGTTCGGCTGGTGGGATTTTTTTTTCAATTAACAATTTCAAACAACTTATATCACTGATTGGAGTGTAGCCGGATATTGATATACCCTTGAAAAAGTATGTCCTAATTAGTATCTCATGGATTTGGAGTCCTTATATGGTGCATTAGAACCCAGCTTCCTAGCCTGTCCTCTCTGCCAAATGCTACTACCTTTTGCTACGTCGCATGGGGTGCTAAAGGTAGGCTGAGCCTATTGATGTGGGTGAAGGAGCGGTGAGGGTCTTTTTTGTCTCCGACTGGCAAAAAATGAACATCTCAGCGTCCCAGTTCGGCAAGTGCTCGACTCTTCGTGATTTCGACCCCTCTTCAATAGCCATAGCCTTCCAAGTTGATTCATATGCTTTCTACTCGCCGGCAGATCAAACATCTTCAAATTCAACATCCTCCTCACTCTCAACCTCCTCCGTCGCCGTGGGTTCTTCAATCCTTACTTTTTTGGATGCTCTTCCGCTTTCAGGAGTTCCTGGTCCTGTCGCAGGGCTACCCACCCCTGTGCTTGTGCCGCCGTTAGGACTGCCTGTGCCAGCTTTGGTCTTCCTTAGTGCACTGGCAAGACCGCCGGCGTGCGGTTTAGAATCCCCAAGAGAAGCGGCGCTGCTCGGTGTGCCAACTCCAGACCCGGTAGCGGGCACTACGTCCTCGAAGCCTAGGTCCTCATCTTCTTCTTCATCCGTCTCGAACTCATCTTCTGCCTCCTTTTCGGCTTCTTTAGCTTGTTCGGCTTTGAGCTGTGCAAAGTAGTCATCAATCGCAGCCCCATCTCCCGAAAATGATGGCGCAACGACGGTATCTTTCTTTTCCTTGCTTTCTTCGAGAACCTCTGACTTGACCGCCGGTTGCGAGGTGGGTATTATCTGTTCGCCAGTCACAGTACTGTGTGTGAAATGAGCGGGAAGTACATTTTGCGCCAAATATGCTTCTCTGCGAGCTTGCTCGGCTGCCTTGTCTGCCTCTGTCGGCCCTTCAGAGGTTGTAACTGTGACTGCAATGCTCGTCGGGCCGGTATTTGTGAGGCCTTTGACTGCCGTAGGCCTGTTTGATAATGATTCGACGGGGACTGTTTCATTTGCAGGATTGAGCAGGGCATCTCGAATGACTGGCCGCGCAGCAGCGTAGGCAACCTCAAAGGTGCTATCCGGAATAACCACTTGGTCAATTTTCGGGAGTAGATCCGTGATAAACCTGAATTGAGCATTGAGCCTCGTAGATTGCTCATGGCCACCACTGTCTCCGTGCTCGTTGGGAACAAGCGGGTAACTGCACTTATGACACAAGAAGCCCAGCTTGTAGTCGATCTTGTCCAAAACCTCTAACTGTGTCCATTCAGCCTGGCAACGTGGACAGACATACTCCTTTCTTTCTTCCTTCGGGATAGTATTGCCTTGCACATTTTTGTCAATGCGGTATACCCGCCACTTGATTGCATCGACTGTGGCACGATAATCGATATAGTAATAGGTTCTGTTTATGGGACGTTGTTGGCCCTCTTTCGTCTCAGATCTGGTATGTCTGTTTGAAGAATCATGTCAGAAGATTGTTCGTGGGAGGGCTTGTTCAAACATACACTGCCAAGAATCTGTCCTCCCTAAGCTTTCCACACAGCTTGTGAAGCTCTTTGGTGTTCATACCCATCAAAAAAGCCATGTCATCATCTCGTAAGCTGTCCAGGTCAATACCGCAATCACATTTGCAAACTGCCGCAAGGGACATACGCTGAGTGTATAATCAATGCGTCAATAACCAGTATATGCTTTGTGTCATAGAAGGATCTCATGACAGAGCGTACGAGTGTCTGGGCGAGATCCATGGCTGGTTTCTCGACTTAAAAGTTAATGTGTTGATAGGTATGCCGGGCTGAAATAGAAGAGCCTTATTCTCAAAGAACCTGGAGAAGTGAATACCAGATGGTCTGTGGAGGCGCAAAGGTTGGTATTAAGTTCTGTAATTGTATTTGCACGCATGCACGGCCAAACGGACCATAAGCTGTGGACATGAGACTTGCTTTGAAGTGAATAAGCAGGTCAGAGCTCGATGTTAGGTAAAACCGAACTAGAGTATGACCGTGTTTAACGACTAGGAAGTTAACCTTCTACCCTACTTTGAAGGAACTTGGTTATCGGCAAGGCTGAAAGGCTGACAAGGACATAAGCGCCATTTCATGCACAAGCGGCGGCTCCATTAGACGCCCCTAGCGCTAATTTTTGGGTCTGGATTGAAAATAAACTTAGGATGGCAGCCATTGGCAATGTTAAGCATCAAATACCCGGCAAGATGGTGGATCAAAACAAAACCTCTGGCGATGGTTCTGCGGCAACTAATTCGAGGCCTGTCGATGACCGTGACCGCCCGGGCAAAGACAGGAATCGTGGGAATAATGGGGGCCGAGAATTTGGGAAAGGCAGAGGGCGCGGAGGTAATAACCATGGTTCGCGCCAGCCGAAGACTGAGAAGGGCAGAGGGGAATGGAGGTTTGTTTCTGAGAAGCCCTACGTCGACTTCCGACTAACTAAATAAGCCGCAATCTAGTTGACAAGCGCAAAAGAAATGAGGACGAGCAAGAAGCAAAGAGACGAAAAATTGCCGAATTCGGAGAGGGCGCTGTTCCTGAATCCCCATTTTCGAAAGAAGAAATAGCAGCGGAAGAACGGAGACCAAAGCGCAAAGTGGCTGTTCTTATTGGTTATGCAGGATCTGGATACAAGGGCATGCAAATAAACACGACAGAGAAGACCATTGAAGGCGATCTTTTCTCTGCTTTCGTAACAGCAGGAGCCATTTCCAAAGCGAATGCCGACGATCCAAAGAAATCTTCACTGGTTCGTTGTGCGCGAACGGACAAAGGTGTTCATGCTGCGGGTAATGTCATATCTCTGAAACTGATTATCGATGAAGAAGGCATTGTGGAGAAAATCAATGCTGCATTACCTCCGCAGATCAGGGTATGGGGCATAGAGAGAACCAACGCATCTTTCAGTTGCTACCAGACATGCGATTCCAGATGGTACGAATATCTCATTCCGACGCATTCGTTCTTGCCGCCGCATCCCCAGAGTTATCTAGCAAAGAAGCTGGTCGATTCGGCAACTGCCGAGGGAAACTTGGAGTCTTACAAGTCTCGCCAGGAAGAGGTCGCTAATTTCTGGGGTGAAACCGAGGAGAAGTATATCAAGCCGATACTCGAAAAGCTTGAACCAGCGCTACGATCTAGTGTTATGGCAGCTATTCATACAGAGGATGTGGTGGAGAATCCTGATGAGGAGAAGATCCCCTCAGGAGAACCTGTTACGCCTGCATTGAATGATGAATCTGAAGCTGGTCAAATAAACAGGAGCACCGCAACAGGTTCTGGGGAGGATGCGAAAAAATCTCTTGAATCAACAGATGACAAGAAAGACTTGCCCGCTACCACTGCTCCAGCGGGCGAGAAAACTCCCAAACCTCTAACTCCATTGGAGGCAGCCATTAAAGAGGTCAAGGCGGCTTATATTAAGGCTAAGAAGGCGTATCGAATTTCCGACACTCGCCGCGACAGAGTGCAAGATGCGCTGTCCACGTATCTGGGGACACGAAACTTCCACAATTATACGATTCAGAAGAGTTTCAAAGAAGATTCCGCAAAGCGAGTCATCCGCTCATTCAGTGTAAATCCTGAGCCTGTTTATGTTAACGACACGGAATGGTTGTCTCTCAAGGTGCATGGGCAATCTTTCATGATGCACCAAATCAGAAAGATGGTGGCAATGGCAGCGCTGGTGGTCCGATGCGGCACTCCAATTGAGCGCATTAATGAAAGTTACCAAAACCACAAAATCAGCATTCCAAAAGCGCCTGGGCTTGGTCTCCTTTTGGAGAGGCCCGTGTTCGATAGTTACAACAAAAGAGCCGTCGAGGATCTTCAGCGGGAAAAGATTGATTTTACGAAGTACGAGGCACAGATCAATGAGTTCAAACAACGGGAGATCTATGAGAGAATATACAGAGAGGAAGAGAAGGAAAATCAGTATGTGGTCTATCCGAATTCCGATTTCTAAACTAACACTTTGCAGATTCCATACCTTCTTCCACCATATCGACCACTATCGCTCGGAATATTTTCTGTGGGTTACGTCCACCGGAATCTCCGCCGCTAAACAGGCCTTGGGCAAGGGTGAAGCCGCCAGCAGGGCAGACGAAGCCGTGGGACTGGGCTCTGAAGATGAGGGTGGAAATGGTGCAGAAGAAGGTTGAACCCGGCCTCTCATAAACATGGGATAGGCTGCGGTGCGCATATAAGGCCACTACCTGTAGATTCGTCCGGGCCAATTTGGTTTCCACACAAAGGCGACCCGAAAATCGGCATTAGTTCACAATACCCATTCTGCCAAATGCTGCACACACTAACTCCACTGAATTGAGAACTAATACCCGTCTTTAACTACCCAGAAATGACATGCAGTATTCACAAGCCTGGTGTAGGTATGGAGAAGTGCGGATCACGATGACGGGCCATCATTGTGGGGTTCATACCTTATGTTCTGTTTTGTATGACGATGTATGGTTCTGGGCTCACTAGCCTACTAGCCGGAACCAAAAAATCCATGATGCAACATTGGCAACCCCATAGTCAACCACAGGCAATCATGGGCCATTTTGGGAATTCATAAGCAATCATCGGCGACTCTAGGCGATCCCATAGGCTGGGGTAGTCCCATCTCTCCACTTTGCACTAACATGATATGATAGACTCTGCTGCGTTATACATAGTAAACTTCGTTCTTGGGCCAGTCAGAGCCAGTCAGAGCCAGCCAGAGCGAGCCGGAGCCAGAAATGGCAACTTAAGCTCAGTATTCCCAGCTCTTCTTCCCGTGAGCTATACATCAGACGCCGTAGATAACTTGCTGCCAGCTGCTTCCACTTGCTAAGGGATGCCCGTCATCGCCATTCCGCCACAGCTGAGGTAGAGCAGCTATAGCAGTATAGTAGAGTGACAAACCATACGATCCAAATATATAGAAATAGAGCCGAATTGAGTTGTGAATACAAGTGCTTTATACCCTCTTACATCTCCTGCAGTACATGCGCCGCAGCTACAATACAATCAATAGAGTACAGTACAGTACATGCACCAAATACTCCCACACACAGCCAGCATACAGCCAACTGCACGAGCCAACCCAAACCCTCCCACCTCCCACACCTCTCGTCACCTCACCACCCCACTTCAACATCCCTCCCCTCTCTTACCCTTCTACGCCTCTACACCTCTACGACTTCAAAACAATACAACCTCCTCTCTATATTCTGCCTCAATCCAATACAGAATTGAGGTAGATCTTCTTCTGCTACGACCCAACCCTTTCCTTTCTTCACCGCCACTACTCTATCGAAAACGCTACCCTGAGCTCGCATCCAGAGCCGAAACGACATCACATCGTCATTGCTGTTCAGCATCATTATCACCCAATTTATTCTTAACAGTGGCTGAGCCTCGATATTCGGCATTCGGCAATAGCGATCAAACTCACCCAATTGATCACCCCAGGCTGGGCAGTTCATCCTGAGACTGGCCAAATCCGCTTCATACATACTGGCATAGACGTCTCTCTGCGACACATTGGTCTCACCGATCGGCAAACAACTACTGTTGACGGCCATAATCTGCTCTCAAACTCAACGCCAGATTGGCAACTTCTTGCCTTGCCTAGGGTACCTTACTGCTCTATGCCGGCACTCGGCTTCCTCAAAAAGATTCGGTCGAAGGACGCACCTGGACCGGACGGTGCGGCTACGAATGCGAACGACGCAGTAGTTGAGCAGTCCACAACACCTGGTGCAGGCAATAATCTTAACAAAACTGGCACAGCGGGTCAGGAACCGCACGGCCAGCAGCCCAAAGAAATCCCAGCGTCTGCAGCTACAGCGGATCACACGAGCTCGTCAACCGCCGACAAAGTCCAAATGACGCCAGAGACGAACTACCAACAGTATGCGCCTTCGCCTCAATCTCAGCCACAGGACGAGAAGAAGCACCACCATCTACCACACATCCACAACTTAATACATCCCAACCAAAATGACAACACTGGCCAGACAATGTCACACCAGGCTGCCCCAGCAGAAGCGACAGCCCACCAGCAAGTCAGAAGCACTAAGGGCAAGTACAGCCTCTCGGATTTTGAGCTTCGGCGAACACTTGGTACCGGAAGTTTTGGGCGGGTTCATCTCGTGCAATCAAAGCATAATCAAAGGTATTATGCTGTTAAGGTACTGAAGAAGGCCCAGGTGGTCAAAATGAAGCAGGTAGAGCATACCAATGATGAGCGCTTGATGCTGCAAGAAGTCAAGCATCCGTTTCTGATAACGCTATGGGGAACATTCCAAGACTCCAAGAATATCTACATGGTCATGGACTTTGTCGAAGGCGGTGAACTATTTTCGTTGCTTAGAAAGTCGCAGGCAAGTGAGCTCGTCTTCTCCGTTATAACTTGCTAACCCTCATACAGAGATTTCCCAACCCCGTCGCAAAGTTTTATGCTGCCGAAGTTACTCTCGCCCTGGAATACTTGCACTCAAAGGAGATCATCTACAGAGACTTGAAGCCCGAAAACTTGCTTCTAGATCGCCATGGACATCTCAAGATCACTGATTTTGGATTTGCGAAGAGAGTGCCAGATATCACGTGGACTCTTTGTGGAACGCCTGACTACTTGGCTCCAGAAGTGGTCTCCAGCAAAGGCTACAACAAATCTGTTGACTGGTTAGTTCCATCTTCACTCTCGTGTCTTTATCTAATCCAGTCTAGGTGGTCTCTTGGCATCCTGATTTTCGAAATGCTTTGCGGATATACACCGTTCTGGGATGGTGGTTCCCCGATGAAGATATACGAAAATATTCTCAAAGGAAAAGTGAAGTATCCTCCATACATCCAGCCACCCGCCCAGGACTTGCTACAACAACTGATCACTTCTGATCTCACTAAACGGCTGGGAAATTTGCACGGTGGTGCAGAGGATGTGAAGAAACATGCTTGGTTTGCAGAAGTGACATGGGACAGACTCGCAAAAAAGGATATTGATGCACCATATGTCCCACCTGTCAAGGCTGGTGTTGGTGATGCCAGTCAGTTTGACAAGTACCCAGAGGAAACTGAGCAATACGGAATGGGGGGCCCGGACGAGTAGGTGCTCCTATATTCACCACAATATTTATTTGCTAACTGGTGGTTAGACATGGCCATTTATTCCAAGACTTCTAAATTTCAAAGCTCACTGATGCGGTAGAAGAATACATTTATCCGATTAAAGAACATTTTTATTCGCGACAGGGATAGATTCTTGATGCACGCCAGCTCAATTCCCTCATGGTCGGGGATGCACGAAGCACATATGATGCAATGAATGGATGAATGGGATGCGGATGGCATGTTACATGTCATGAAACCTGGGGACGAACCATTATTATCACTCCATTATAGCTTTACTCTAAGCCGCCATCATAACTTACACTAGGCTTGCGAATACTGCATGTCATTTTTGGGTAGTTAGACAGGCATTGGGAATGTTGGTTCAGGGGTGGGCAGCAACGTAGCATCAAATATGAAATGTGTTATCATTTGCATCGCTCCCTATACTTGGACGGAATCACAGCACGGATCTATAGGGCAGCAGACTTAGCATCAAATAGGAAATGATTTATGGTTGCATTCTTTGCCATGTGGCTCTTCTCGTCCACTCGTGAATCATCGTTATTTCTATATCTCTCTTCTCGTCCGCTCCTCAATCATTGCTTCGACCATCTCAACTACCCTCTTTGAATTGTCATCAATTGCGCCACCCTCCTCTCCCTCGCCCAGGCCTCTTAAAGGGCCAAACAGCCATAACTCCTTCATCTCCCGCGTAAGTGATAGGAGGTCCTGTGCGGCGCGAATCTGGCGTAGTCATTAGCCTGTTACTCTCAACTTGAATCAAATAACAGTAGACATACCAAAGCCTGCGTCTCCACATTCGTCTGAAAGGCTTGAGCAGCAGCAACTTCTGCCGTCACATCTCCCTTGTTCGTTGTTGCAAGCTCAATGATGTTTTTAAATCTGAGGAGCATGGCATCGACGATGCCTTGCTCGCGTTCCATAAGCTCATTAGTACTTGGTCCCGTACGGGAATGGGCTGATGAACGAAGAGATGCTGAAGAAATAAGGGGTGCAACGTGAGTGACAACGCCGACGAGTGTAATGGCAGCTTGGGAGGCTTCATTTGCTGTTTGGTCGGCAGACGCTGAGCGACTGGGACTGCGACTGCGACGACCATCTGGGATGCTTGGTCTCTTTTCCATGGTTTACTTTTCGTATTTGTGAAAGAACTTGATGAAAAGAACACTCAGATGGCAGGCAGTTGTACATTTGATGATTGTACCTGCAGAGACAGAGTTGTTCAAACCGGGAGTAAAGGAGAATGGTGAGGTAGATGGGGATGGGAAACGAAGTGAACTTCCCACTCACCCAACAAGGCATCCGTGGTTCGCTGCGAAGTGGCCATGGCCACAATTGCTACATATGAGATGCACAGCTACAGCCCTGTGCACCTAATCACTCTGTAGACGCTCCTTCTTTGAGCGTTGACAATGTTTATAAGGGTCGGACGTTCATAGGTGGTTCGAGGCGGCGCATATTTATATCTACGCGATAGAAATCTACTACATCTCCTCAGGTAGCACTGAACCCTGTCACCTCGCGTATTACCCCTCCATCTAGCGCCGACCTCAAAACACGAGAGCGTCATCAAATACCCAGAAGTAACGGTAGCTGCCACGTAAATCAATCAGAGAAAGAGAGAATTCACAATGCAGTCGGGAATTGCAGGTAACCAGATTCAATTCGGAGTGCGTCGGGGGAAGCTTCCTGCTGATACCAAGGTGCTCTAGCCTCCACCGAGCTCGTAGCAGCCTTCAACACCCTCGTGGCATCCCCGAACCAGCGTGGGCTGTTGGTAAAAATCTACAAAGAGAAGCTAATTCCTGGACCATCTGTCGAGCCTTCCTCTTCCGACTTCTTTAGCGATTTGGATCTCCTTACTCCCCACGTCAAGGATAATGAAGCGGCATACATAATATTGCGCCGCTACCCTGATGCGAGCGACAGCTTCATCGCCGTGACTTACGTTCCCGATGCCGCGCCCGTGAGACAAAAGATGCTCTTCGCATCCACGCGCCTGACTTTAGTTCGCGAATTAGGAATCGAGAGATTTAGGGAAACCATATTTGCGACAACGAAGGCGGAGTTGACAGCGGATGGGTTCAGGAAGCACGATAAGCATGTTGAGCTAGAGGCACCCTTGACGGAAGAGGAGCAGACGCTGGGCGCGGTCAAAAGGGCAGAGTCGGAAGAGGGCAGAGGATCAAATGTTAAAAGGAGCCACATTAGTGACCATTTTGCAATGCCAATATCTGATGACGCCCTGAGTGCTCTGAAGAAGTTGGGGGATTCTGAGAGTGGAGATAACCTTGTCCAACTGGTACGACCAATTTACCGCCCACTCCCCTCTTTATGTATACATGGCAATGGAGGTAGCTAATACACCCCTTAGAAAATCAACATCTCTTCCGAAACGATCGAGCTGGCGTCCACAAGCACCGCGACACTGCCAGACCTATCTACCGTCATCTCGTCCTCCGAGCCCCGCTTCTCTTTCTTCAAGCACAGTCATGATGTTCCCAATGGCTCTCCCTCAACTTCTATAATTTTTATATACACTTGCCCTGGCGCCAGCAAGATCAAGGAGCGAATGCTCTACGCCAGTTCGCGTCAGGGAGTCATCGCTGTTGCCGAGAAGGGGGCGGCTTTGAAAATCGTGAAGAAGATCGAAGCAAGCGATCCAGATGAACTCAGCGCGGAGAGTATCGAGGAGGAATTTAAGCCAAAGGTGGAAACTAAGAAGGCTTTTGATAGACCGAAAAGGCCCGGGAGGAGGTGATGCACATTGGGGAAATTACCACGGGTGGATATTTCTTGGGACATATGCTTAAATTCGTAGACAAAGTGTATGTTAACTATAGCACAAAAATCATCGACCTGATTGGTGACCACAAGTCAAAAGTTGCTGTGGATGTTTATACTATAGGACCTTTCTTTGGAATTCTTCTTGGTATTATCTCATGAAGTTACTCTTACATATTAGTAATGCTCTACTCGTTGTACCCAAACGTTAGAGGACTGCTATGGAGAACCGCGTTAATACCTCGGATTATGCTGGTAAGGTTTGTCTTTTTGGACTGATTTCCGAGTACACAGCTCATTAAAGACCGTATTATGATGCCGATTATAATTCTAGGTGATCGAGGGTCTCTACTACCCCAAATATTGCTAGAAACACTCCTACTGGCGACGGACTCTACCTTGAAGCCCCTACTTGGCCTCTTTCGGACTTTTAAGAGGCATAAGTACGAAATATAGCATGACGCATTGTGATGGTCACTGACGTCCCAGAAAACTGTACAAAGAAATTCTTAAGTCTAAAATGGATATAAATACTCGATACCCCATAATCTACGCACAGCGTCTTTATACCAGAGTGTCACCGTAACGCTTTTAGCCGCTCGCATGAAAATGCCTTGCCTCCAACAATGCCCAACATGATCCGTCCATCATGGTAAAATACAGTATATTTACTCCTCATACTTACCCCCCACAAGCTCCGCGATCGCCGGTCTGTTCTCCAGCTTCTCCTTCAGGAATTCGTAGACTGTGAACGTAACGGCCTGGCCGGGAGCGACACGCATAACACGCGGCGTGATGCCCTTGTAGAAGGCATGGAAACCCTCGGTCTTGAACATGTCAGCCGCAATGAATGTTATTCTGCTCCATGCGCTCTGGCCAGGTAGGGCAGGAGTCTTCTGGAGACGTGTCTTAATGGTGTCAATGGGGGCGTTGGAGAGGGGGCCCATGGCACCCGAGACGAGACCAATGAGAGTTGTTTGGTAAGAGGGAAGCTGAGAGTCGGCGTAGGCTGGTTGCCATCTTTGGAGAGCAGATTTGAACTCCGTGTAGGCAGTGAAGTTAACAGCCTGGTTGGTTCCTGGTGACCCATTAGTATCTAGAAGGCGCAATCTGAGGGTGGTGGGGTTGAGGTATTTGACATGTGAAAGTGATAAGTTGGGGAATGGTCATCACGTGCTTGTCTTTTTGGAGGGGGCGAGGATGGAAATCAAGCATTGCGACTCTTACCTTGCCTCAGAGCTGTAAGCGAAATTCCGCGGTATAACGCTCCCACACCCTCTTCTTTGACCACAGTATATAATGCGTGTGCAGCATTGCGGTATTTAGGGACATCGAGGGGGTCGGCCATGGAGTGGTTTTGTGCTTGGAGACGGATCTTGATGACCTCCATAGGCGTCACAACCGCGACAGCCTCTGTGACACCAGCAGCGAGACCAGCTAGAATTGGATAGTCAGCGTCGGGAGTTACAATTTGTAGAGTTGCAGCCGCTTTTGCACGGTTACACTCGGAATGTTCTAATCATACCAAAGAAGGTCGATTTTGTGCTGACGACACCGGTCTCCTTGTTTGCGAGCATTGACTTGTATGCCTCAAACGACGTGAATCGAATGGCCATCTTTGGCATAATACCAGTTACAACAGCACCAAGACCTTTGTAGAGACCGAGGGGGGTCTCGCGCTTGACGATTTCTGCTCCCGTGGCGATGAACCCTCTTGACTTCACCTATATAATTTGTTAGAACGCCGTCATGTGTGACTCTTCATCTCTACTTACACCTGGGGCACGCGCGCGACGAGAAAGTTGCATGCGCACTTTGATAGTATCTAGATGACCGCGTTAGAAACTAAATCATTAACATTCCCGTAGATGAACATACCGAGAGGATGGCAGATAAGCGCCTCCATCATTCCTGCACCACCGCCAGCTATGGAAAGTTAGAAGCCATTGACGCAATAGATCCGAAACTGCAACTGGGGGGCGCTCACCGATCAAGTTCGTCGCTGCGGAGGGCGGGGGCTTGCCATCACGGCCGTTGGTCTTCGAAGGCATAGTTGCTACCGGCTGTCGAATCTCTTCGTCACAAGACTAACTTCGTGGCAAGAGTTTCTTGTGAACTCAGTACCGGCGACGAGCGTAGTTGCTTTAGTTGAGAGCTCTAGAAACAGCTGCAGCAATGACCGTGATAAAAGTACAAAGTGGTATATACAGCGCCGGTTTCTCAGCGAAGGGTAAAATATATTCGCGCGGACAGTTGGGGATGAGCAAGAAAGTCAAAGATGAGGAGGAGTATTGGGGTAATATTCACAGACTACAGTCAGGTGCACCCGGGGACTACTACTCATGCCAGTTCGAGTCTACTTTAGCACCTAAAACTAGAGCAAAGACAGTAAGGTGGAGGGATCTTCTCCATAACCCCAAGTTGCACCGCGGCTATGGAGAATTATTGGAACAGCTCTGGGCGGGAAGGTACATGGCGGAGAGATGTGGATTTCATGGATGGCCGAACGGAAGGAAGCAACACAACACGCTCAAAAGGCTATAGAGCAACATGACTGAGTACCTGCCATGCGGTAACAAATCTAATGCCTTCTCCCATGATTTAAGGGAAAGAATTTACTAGTTTTATTCTTTTACTATAGTAAACGGATACCAGTCTCAGACCTCAAGAGGCGGCAGGTTTTGGCAGTCGGCTGGCTGGCTGGCTTCGGCATTTCGATGCTCAGCCTCGTGAGCCTTGTGTGCGGTACCCACTAAAAGCGGAAATTCCTTAGTTATCCTCGGTCGAAAGGTTCCGATGACGTCCGTGTGTCGTAGAATCTGCAAAGCACTGTTCCGCCCCGTGTTAGGCAGTTTGGTACGGTACTCATCAAACATCCCGCATTCTTCTTCCGTAGACCTATGTAGATGGCAATCCCCGCTTTCCCGCAATATGGATAGTGTCGATTTGAGCTTTTGCTTGCACATGGGCTGGGGTCGGATGAAGCCGGCTTCAGCATTTGGTAGAAGGAAGGGCGATATCGGAACTCATTCTGGTATAGCTGTGCTGTGCTATGCTTGTATTGCATCGTATACCCCCCCATCCTCCATCCTTCATCCCCCATCCCTCGAAGATGCCGAGGCACAATAAAAAAAATTAGTAGGTCACGTGTGAATCGATCACCCCTCCTAGGCGGTGACGAGTGGCAGTAAGCATATGGGACTTGCATACGCGCAGCCTTGTCCAACTGCACTCGTACCGCGTTTCGCGATCAAGTCGAAAGTCAATGAGCGATACCTCTTCCCTCACATCTGTCAGCTGACAACGATGATTTCCGAGACAATGGTTCCCAAAGAATTGACTATCATAGTGGCCGCCACTGCCCGAAACATGGGCATCGGCCGCGCCGGCGAGCTTCCGTGGACCGGCCTCAGGAAAGAAATGGCATATTTTGCACGTGTCACGAAGCGTGCCCCATTGCCTGCTACCCCAAATCCAGAAGTAGCGTCGCGCCTCTCCAAAACTATTTGGAGACTGCTAACCCATGTGTCCTAGCCTCCCAAGCCTTTGAGAAACGCAGTCATAATGGGTCGCAAGACCTGGGACAGCATCCCTCTCAGGTTTAGGCCGTTGAAGGGTCGCGTGAATATCGTGCTTAGCCGCTCACATACAACTCCAAAACCACTTCCGGAGATCGATACTGATGAGGAGCCTCTACGAGTTGCGTCGCTATCTGATGCTATGGAGGCACTTGAGACCATCAACGAGATTGGCAAGGTATTTGTGATTGGCGGAGCTGAAATCTATCGCATGGCGATACAAGAGCAGGCAACCAAGAGGATTCTGTTAACAAATATTCTCTCCGATTTCGATTGCGACACGTTCTTCCCAATACCACTGCCAGGGGACGGTGGCCAATGGATGAAAAAAGGCAAGGAGGAATTGGACGCTTGGGTCGGCGAGAATGTTGCTCCTGGCGAACAGGAAGAGAATGGCATTAGATATGTCTTCGAGATGTATGAAAGAGAATGAATCCAAGTGTCACAAGCATGGGTAGACCATTTTATTGTTCATTACGATCTCCACGACTAAAGATGACAAACATCTTCCACTAATCCAGCACCAACACCCCCGGATCTGAGGAACTATAATGTTATCACCTGCGTCCAGATCCAGGCAAAACAGCATGGGTAACGGCAGTATTTACTCGATCCTGCACAGGTAGATATTAGCTTGCATCGCCATTATCACAGTGGGGACTATTTCTCATACCTCTCAATCAAGTGTAATCCAGACGCGGTCTCGACAACATGACTGATCTCACCAGGCTTCAGATTGAAAGCAGCATCCTCGAACTCCTTCTGCATATCGCCCTTGCCGAAGTAGCCCAAATCTCCCATCTTGCGTGCACTGCTGCAGTCGGACTCGCTCACGGCTAGATTTCCCAGAGTCGTCTGTCCGCTTCGGATTCTCTGCTCATGGGCCAGAATGATGGTCATAGCTTCTTCCTTTGTACGAGTAATATCGGCCTAAGAGTTACTATGTCAGCTAGTGCTACGGGACCTCCATGATAATACCGTACCTCGCGCCAACTGCTTGGTCGCCTGCTATCCTTATGTTTCACAAGCAGATGCGCCGCACGAATTTTGCCCTCGTTGCCGTTGGCAGCTGAAGGTTCTGGTTTGATCTCTGAAGCGCTGTGATTCCTAGCCATATAGTTCTTCAATTTGTCGGTGTCGGTTCCCTGCGGCGGCTCCCATCTTGATACCTGCTGGGAGGCGTTGAAGTAGTATGGGAGGTTCTTGGAGGTCGAGTGCCTGACTTCCCACCCAGATGGAAGACCTGCGTCACTCTGATCGGGAGTTAGCTACCGATATACGCAATAGAATGATACAGTATGCTAGCTTCAATCGAGATTTGTCACTAACCATCGTGAGGTTTGTTGAGCTGGTATTGATGCTGTTGGAGCGAAATACAAGAAATAGCGGGGAAGGTTGACGTAAACTTCTCAAATCTCAAGTTCGAGGGGGGTATCCTTGCGTTCGTGGTACCTGAGACGGAATATGATAGTGCAATAATGCTCGGAGAATATCGAGACCTGAGTTTTGTAACTTTTGGCGGAAGTATCCTGGTCTTACTGTTATTGTTTGGGTTATCGCATCGCACCTTGCGGGGGGATGGGGCTAAAGAGGAAGGCCGTGCACCGTGCAACCCCGTCTTGGCTGACAAACGACCTTAGCGCGCAAAGGGTCAAGTATCGGGAGAATGTTATTCCGTTGTAGTTTGCGCCTTGTCGCTGGCGCGCGGATATGTTTGACTGGCGATCTTGAAGACTCCAAGCGTTCAAGCACTCAAAAATATTTTTCTTGAATTCCACAAACCGGCGGCGATAATAAGGGACAGTTGTTCTAAATACCCCAGACCAGTGCGACTAAATTCTTGGCTATCAATACACTCGCGCCGCGCGACACTTCTCAAAGCTCCGAGCGATATCCTGAACAGATTCTATCGCCTCCCAAACCTGCCAAAGATAACCAACGATGTCTTCGCCTTCACCTAGCCATGGGGAGGAACCAAAGAAGAATATGGAACAAATTACTTTCCGCTTCTGTAGTGAATGGCATGCATTTATGTATCCCTAATGCTATAGAATGCTAATCTTTGCTACAGCTCCAATATGTTGTACCCAAAAGAAGACAACGAAACACGTCGACTACAGTTCGCCTGCCGCACATGCCAGTACAGTGAAGAAGCCATTTCATCCTGTGTTTTCAGAAACGTATTGAACAACGCCGTGGGCGAAACGGCTGGTGTCACACAGGATGTTGGCTCAGACCCAACTGTTCGTGCTCCCTTATCGATTAATGCCTTGAACATGTTATGAGATAATCTGTTCTATCGAAAGGATAAGCGCTAACGTAACTGCTCTTCAGCTTCCCCGATCAAACAAGTCCTGTCCTAAGTGCAAGGCTGAGGATGCAGTATTCTTCCAGTCGCAGCAGCGTTCGGCCGAAACAGGAATGGTAATTGTTGTCTTGATTATCCTTTGGATCCACACTAATGATGGTCATATAGAAACTGTTTTATGTCTGCTGTGGGTGTGGCCACATCTTTCAGTAATTATCTACCCGGAGCGTTTTTACACTTGATATCGGAGTTGAGGACTTGGGCGGTAAACATAGTCACAGGCGTTAGCGAAGATTGCATAACTGGAGTTTCATTCATGCACTTGAAATATTGGGGGGCCGTAATGAAATGATTGAGAACAATAGTTGTTGACCTCTGCGAGAGGATTTAATGATTATCGCATGTGTAACGCCGTGACCGTCTACCTCTTTATACAGTATGAATACATTCTGATATAACCCCAATTTGTTCATAGATGCATTGGTGCCAGTGATAAAATCTTCGACCACTTCAGCTTCTTCAATTCAGTGCCGACAATACCTGGAAAGAAAGTCAGTGGACGCCATTGTGAAGTAGCATTGAGTGGAACACTAACCGTTCAACCTGGTCCCAATGGGATCCCCAGTCTTGCTGATTAGGACGCAGGCATTGTCGTCAAACTTCACCACACTCCCATCCGGCCTTTGCAGCTTCTTCTTTGTGCGTACGACAACGGCGTGTCTCATATCTCCACGGCGAACCTTGTTGGCAGCAGATGTCGATACGCTGCCACTGCCTGGGCCAGACTCCGGGCCAAAATTGCGCTGTTTTTGAACGACTACGATAATGCGATCGCCTGAAAGTTGTCAGTTCCATGTACTCGTACAGGCTCATAGGATCGCCATACCAATCTTCGCATGTCTCTTCATCCGGAGAACCTTGACACATTCGACGACGGCGGCGCCGGAATTGTCGATGCAATTAAGCATCGTCTGGCATTAGAGTTAGCCGCTACACACAATAGACAGAGCACTTCATGGAGATATTCACCTTTAATTGGATCATCTTGACTCCGAGGTTTCCTGTCGCAACATCTGGTTAAGCTCTACTGACAACGATATAAAGATTTGGCTCGGTTTCGCGAATGCAGCTAGCGTTATATGCCTGATATTGCAGGCCCGCAGCCCGGGTCAAGGCTGGAGTGTGGCTGGGGACTGAGGCGCAGATAAATTACACGCCGGTCTAGTTGCCCAGTCCGGTGCTAGAGTACTGCACGACAGGCAAGGGGCGTGCAGGAAGGTACCAGGGACTCTCCATTGGAGTGAGAACGGGGGAATGCGAAAGGAGATGTGCGGCGACGCGCGCAAGGACACTGTTATTAGACTTGAGTCTCAGTCACACCCCTCGTATACAAAGACCAATCTACACACTACTCTGGACTATTTATTGCGATCCTTCGCGTCCTGATCAAGCTGGATTACTTTGTTCGAGTCTGTACCCACATTCTCAGCCGCGTGGTGCCGTTGGAACTGTAACTTATTTCCGGATTCGAATCGAGGCCATTCGGGAAGGGCTGTCGCATGAACCAAAAGCCGCATACGTGTTGCGATGCCGCCAAAATGTCCCTCAGAGAAAAAACACCGTCTCACGCTTGCGCGATTGACATCTTACGACGATATTCTAACGGACGCTTTGGTTGACCATGTAAGGAACTATCCAGGCCGAAGATGTGCTGCGCTAACTCGTAAATAAGGTATACTACTGGACGACTATTCGCAAGAATCGCAATTTATACCATGCCTCACGGGGTGTTCGAGAAGAAGATATTACCTCAATTTTGCAAAAGATGGTCATAATTGGCAAGGACGCGGAGAAAGCGGAGGCACAGCTCCTTCAACTGCCAGGGCTCCGAAAGTATATGGACAGTTTACCACCAGGAAAAGAAAGGGACGACTTCCGAAAGCACATGCGGAGATATGTGAATATTTATCTGCCGGACTGTCCATTTGAAATCACAAGCACCAACCGATACACTGTGGTAACCCACGAGGCCTCTGTGACTGCTCGGAGGTTGATCAAAAAGGGCGAAACAGTGAGATACCTATGTGGAGTTCAAGTCATAATGACAAAAGAAGAGGAGGCCGACATCAACCAGCGTAGGCGCGACTTCAGCATCGTCGTTTCAAGCCGCAATAAATCTGCTTCACTATTCTTGGGCCCCGCACGTTTTGCAAACCACGACTGCGGCGCGAATGCCGAGCTAATGAGAACAGGAGCTGCTGGAATGGAAATCATCGCTGTAAGGGATATCGAGATAGGAGATGAGATTACCGTTACTTACGGAGACAATTATTTTGGCGAGGATAACTGTGAGTGTCTCTGCAAGACATGCGAAGACAACCGGGAGAATGGTTGGGAGTTGGAAGACGACGATGCTGCTGCAAGCACCCCGGCTACAAAACCCTCTGTTGAGCCGACCACAGAAGTTATTGGTAGCTATTCACTACGTCGAAGGAGGTCCGACTTTGTGGATTTCTCACGAACTCCGTCGGCAGCGCCTGATCTCAGGCCTCGTGTTCCCAAGGGAACACCAAAGAGATCGAGTAGAACCGCTAAAGAACCGACGTCGCCAGAACTTTCGCCGAGCCAACAGCTTACGGAGTCTAACAAGAAACGAGAATGGCGCGATGAAGCCTCCACAGTCGGACAAGACATGGCACGTAAAAGACAATGCACTGAAGGAACCATTAAAGAGGAATGCATTCCTGCTAGGGATTTAGACGGTCTGTACTCCACACCCGAAAGCTCCCGGGCAAGTTCGGTTTTTGAATCAAGGCATGGTTCAGCGCAGATGCTGCCCTCCCATGATAGCAATCTGACGGATACAACGTCGGTGGATGAAGATACAATAACAGTTAGGCCATTGCGCAAGAAGAGCCACTCACGTTTGCGCAAAGATGTCCGTGAGCAATCCAGCCCAAGTAGTACGAACGCAGACAACTTCGGCTCAGATTCAACATTGGCAATAGCTGAATTTGCTGGCGAAATTGGAGCCGCTATTGCCTCGATTGCAAAAGTGGCCGCAACAGACCCGGATGCTGTGGAACCAAAATCGTCGCGCAAGTTAAAACGGCCGTCAACGAAGCTGTTGACTAAGACACTAGCAAGCACGACTAAAAAGAGAAAATATGTTAAGAAAAAGGCACCTGCTGTCACAGACGTTGACCATGCACCAGAAATTAGGAAGCCAGGCGATTATGTCTTGACACCGCTACTACTTGCTCAGCCCGCCTCAGCCTGGATTTCGTGCAAGATCTGCGATGAGTACTTCGTGCAATTAGACGCCTATTTAACCCGCTCATCTTGCCCAAGATGCGAGCGTCACAGCAAACTTTATGGATATCAATGGCCAAAGACAGATAAGGAAGGGCGAGAAGACTCGGAGGAAAGGATTTTAGACCATCGCACTATCCACAGGTTCATCAGACCGGATGAAGAGAGATCTATCAGGAAACGGGAACGAAGCAGCGGCTCTACGGGTAGCCCAGAGGTTTCTAACATCTCTGACGAGTCTATCGTAGATACTCAGGAGCGGCCGAGACCCCAAAGACTGAGGAGGAAACCGGGTCGGCTCACTTTATAAACGCAAACAACATACTTGCTATCCTATTACCTATATATTTGATTAACAAATGCAAATTATTCCCAGTTACCAATCCGTTCAATTTAGCCATTGTTACCAGTGACCGGACTTAAAGTGATGAAGACTGGAAAGCCTGCGACGGCGGTCGGAGTCGGCCATAGCTAGTGGCATATATGTGCGTCGCACTTAGGCGGATTAAAACTGAAAGTTACAATCGCGCGTACAAAATCTCACATTTCTCCGACGGGGTTTGGCTTCGTAAGGCTTGGGGAACAGAATGATGGTTGGGTTGGGGTGAGGTGATGTGTTAATACAGCATAATCTCGTTCCTGAATATCCGTCAGCCTTGCAGGTGGGCAAGTTGTGGAGATTGGTGGGTCGCATAGGGGTACAGTCCAAGTCCCCACAGCAGGGTACTCTACCATAGTACCTTTGCTTGAGCCGCAGCCTTGCGGCGTCAGATTGCGCCGCCAAGCCAGAACAGTGGTTAGGAGGTTGCAAGGGGAACTCATAGTTGAGAGCTGTTGTCGCAACGAGCCAATACGCCTATATAATTCCACGTATGCAACCCTTCCGAATCTTCCGTTGGCTTCCAATAGACCTTTTAGACCTTTTAGACCTTTTAGACCTTTTAGACCTTGAGCGACTCGAAGACCTAGTTGAAAAATCCACCGAACACCTACCCAACCTTACCCTAGGCCACTGAGCTCGCGGCGCGAAACAAGTCCTTCATTAAAACCCACCAAGTGTTTCCTCTGCTCCAAAGAACCACACAATGCCACCAGACATTGAGATTACGGGTGACAACAGTGTTGTTGAGAATGGTGGGAGTGTAGACGTCGAGATGGAAGAAGACGCAGTAGTCGAGGTCGCAGCCACCGAAAGAGACAAGAGCGGCGATGGAGAAAAGGACCACGAAGTTGCGGAAGAAGAAGAGGAGCAAGAGGAGCAACCCCCGGCACGAGTTACATACGTGGATCATTTGAAAAGCCCTATCGTAGAGCTTACTGTTGGGCATGACGACTCTAAAACCGTGCTTAGTGCCCATCAAGCGCTGTTGGTGCAAAGCCCTTTCTTTGAGGACGCTTGCGCCCAATTCGATTCTGATACACCGGTATGTTATATTACATCTGTTGCCAACTCGAACCACTCACTCACAACTGCTCTAGCACCGGTCAATCGACCTTTCAGAGAACCTCGATGCAGTCGGCTGCTTCTTGGAGTATCTTTATACCGGTGAATATTTCCCTCAGAGAATCACTGGGCAGCGCGGATTAGTCAAAGACCCCACGATGCCAGAGTTGGATGAGTCTGGCGACCAGCTCCTAAAGCATGCAAGGGTCTATACTCTGGCGCACAAGTTCGGCGTTGATGCGCTGAAGGCACTCGCACTTTCAAAGAGTAAGCTACGAATTGCCGTTATATTCTTATGCAACGGCCACTAACATATAACACAGTTCACTGCGTCAATTCCAATGCAAAGGGCGAGATTCAATACGCTCGATATGTTTATGCGAACACTTCCGAAAGCGACACCACAATCCGCAAGCCCGTGGCGTCGTTTTGGGCACACAGATCCCATGTCCTGCGCGCTGAAGCGGAAGATGAATTCAGGAAGATGTGTTTGGAATTCCCTCAGTTTGGTTTCGATGTGTTGAGTAAGTTTTACCCAGCACTATTTGTTGTAATTTTAGTTCCCCATACTGACGATTGTAACAGCCCGCGTTTTAGACGAGAAGCTCAAGAACGAGAGCCGCGAGAAACCTCACAGTACACCAAGCGGCAGCTCTCGTAAGCGCCAAAGGCATATTCAGGTCTAAGTTGGGTCTGTGATGTAATTATATGAGGGGTAAACAATTGCTTGGCGTCCTCTCAATGTTTTGATACGATATGGTGGTACGGTTGCTTAGGGCTTGAGGTCTTGGGCAGAAATCAGGAAGCTCCGTTTGTAGCTCGAAATAACCTAGTATGTGAGGTTAATATTCTCATACCTGAGCATAGAAGTATAAATAATAACTTCCGCTTCTATATAACGTTTCCTCGTTGGATTGTTATAATCAAGGCGAATATAGCGTCAATCTCCACATAAAACCCCAAACGCTGCATTTGACATTATCTCATTGGACTACTGTACATTTAATTTGGAGCATTTGTTCTCCGTATCCAGAGTTACGCACAATGATTTTACTATTCGAATATAAGCCGGAAACATAAATTGCTCACAATAAATTATGAAACACACTAGATGCGCGAGGCTGTGTGTGACATCAATACGTTGCCTTAGCAACACCTTGTTGATCGCAAACAAGCCAACCACACCAAGGGTCGCCTACAATACAACCTCACCTCGCAGAATCGAAAGCACACGATAAACTCACCTTCGCATCCACAGCCGGTATACGTATGAGGAACATTTGATATATCGGACCAATCTTTTCTTGTCCTGTGGTTTACAACTTTGAAAACAATACTCGCGTTTTGTCTCAAACAACTCCAAGACATACTCGAGGTCTTAGTGCACGCATCATCTCGCTGTCTTCACCTTGTTGTCCTCACTCTTCGCATGCTGCAGATTCCTGCATTCAACCCAAAAGTATTTCTGGCTTGAAATAATACAAATATACACTCGTGGCCTGCAACTCGAGATTGAATGAAGCAACAATGACATCGCAACCAGTATGTAAACACACTGTCTACCAAGGTTACAACTGTTGACAATACTATTCAGGTACATCCGCTCAGGATTCAAAAGAGCACACCAAACACATCTCCTACCAAGATGGGGAGCTCAATTCCTCGCGCCCTGACTGAATTGGCACCTACTGAGAGGAGACAAAACTCCCCAAACTTCAACCAAGGCTCTCCAAAGGTAAGAGATCCCGACATACACATCCTACCACAATTCCAAATACTTACAGTATGAGAATAGAAAATGGCTATAAATATGGACTCGTCTCCGTTCCAATCTTCCCCCTTCAATGCGTCTGAAGGGAACTCATCACCACGATTGTTCTGGCAGGGTCGTGATCCAGCGACGCCCAATCGGTTCAACTCGGAGAATGGCATATTTGGACAGCGGGAATTGTCGCCATCACCAACGAGGCGATCATCTATCGAGAGACTCCAACGTGCCTCGCGTGTCAAGAACAGCAACATGTTCGCTCGTGAGCAGAAGCAAGAATATGACCCAACTTCAATTCCAAACATTGAGCGGCCACTTGCAAAGCAGATCCAAGGAAACGCATATGGCGGCCAGGGATTAGATGGTTTACGCTCTGAGGAGCGAGGGCGTGCATTCGGACATGGACGAGCCCCGAGCAAAGATATTGTCTCGCCATACTCGCCGACAAAGCTTCCACTTACATCAGGTGTGGCACTAGAATCACCCAAAAAGGACCAAACTTCGCCAATGAAGTCGTCGCTTGCTGCTACACGCTTCGGCTCAAAATTGCCATACGATGAAGACAAAATTAGCTCGCCAGAGTACTCAGGTGGCGAGCAGGAGCTTCCAGAAGGCCGCAGTCTACACCGACACGCAAAGAGCGTCACCTTCGATGCAGCACCCCAGATCAACGAGTACGAAATGGTAACTCCAGACCTATCCTCGGTCGGAACTAATTCCAGAGAAAATAGCTACGACTCCGCCGAGGATGACGAGGATGAGAGCTATAATAGATCTGGCTCGTTGGAGCTGGATGACAGTTTCGACGCATCACTCGAAGATACGGATAAAACTCCAGTTGTCGGACCGGATGATTGGCGCTTTTCCAACGTGGCGTCAAATGAAGGCAGCTCGGACCCATTTGGTACCCAGCCGGAGCCTTCGAGCCCTCTGGATAGATCTGAAACATCTTCTCCTACTGTGACGCGAAATATTAGCGGAGATCATCGCCCACTCCCACCACTGCCAGGCGCGTCGGAGAAGAGACATTCAGGACTCTTCGCAGCAGCTGAACGAGCTAGCAATGTTGCACGAGGACCGCAGGGCACAGTTGCCGCAGCCTCCTTCAGCAAGACTGATATCCAGGGCTTACCTGGAGGACGCATGCCACTTGAAGAACGCCTTCGTCTGATGATGATCCAGGACGACGACAAAGCTAAACCCGTGGCAGAGACGCAACGAGAGCGCCGCATGAGACGCGGCGGGGCGCGTGACCGATGCAGCGCAACGCCAGAAGCAGATGATGGCGAAATCAAAATCCACGAAGATGAAGACACTCTTGCGGATCTAGGCGACTTTCAGCTCCCAGAGCGAGTCTCCAGGGAATCTATTTTGCGCAAGGTCAACGGCCATGATACGTTTGCAATGGATTCGGAGTATAACTTTTCTTCTCCGCCACCAAGTTCTCGACACGAGCGCACAGCTGCGCCAGACCCTGATGTGGCCATTCCATCCACTGAGGATGTCTCGATCGCCGATGATAGCAGCGTGATTATAAAGCCTGAAGACGAAGATTCGGAGATTGATGTCTATGACATTCCAGAGATGTATCAGGGCCGCCCCGAGTCTCGAGTTGAGGATTACGACATCAATAATTCGATTGTTCGCGAGGATCTCAATGCGGACGAAGACCAGAGTAGCCATTATTCAGACCAGACTCCACAAAATCAGAGCCCTGAGGCTGAGTCTAACAAGGCGCTGGAAGATGATGGACCTCCAACTCCCCGCCTAATCGCACCCAAATCAGACATCCTTTCAGTTGACACAGAAAAGAAGGAGGACCAGACCTCATTGCCAGCACTGCCTGGATACTTGGACAATAACAATTTCGGACTGAGCCTTCAATCATACATGACACCTTCTCCCCCAGCTCCCCCGCCAAAGGAGGAAACGAGCAGCACATCGGAGGTGGTCATTGAACCTCTTAGCGCCGAACGTGCCTCTACGACACCAGGTACCCCGACAAAATATGCTCTCCCCAAGCCCGATTATGATGGCGCGGGCTGGGGATCTGAAAGTGAGGAAGAAGTTGGTACTCCTGAATCAGTTGTACACCATGCCGTAACCTATGAGGAATCTCCTCCTAGAGACTTGCCAGATGTTCCAGAGCGAATGGCAACCATCAAGGCATCGTCTGGTTCAAAGCTCAAGACCCGACCTTCCGCCACTCCTTCTGATATAATGGCCATGAGAGAAGCAAGACGCCAAATCAGCACCGAATACCCAATCCCACCCATCCCACAGCGACATCGTAACCGGCCTTCTCAGAGCATGGAGCGCGACTTAGAAGACCCGGAACCAGTTTCTGAGAACGAGGGAATAAAGCGAACCCCAAGCCTCAAGCGGGATGGTCTTACACTGGACATCGGGAGCGATCTTGGCCTTAGTCTCGACCAGGACTTTGACCGGCTGATTGAAGCTCAAAAGGTTGCGTTTAACCTTTCTCATTGCCACCCAGTTGATTCTCAAAGTTACCACGGACAAGTGTCTACGTTACAAGCCAATACTCCATCATTCGGTGAAATTCATGCTAACATTACACCTCGGAAACAGCGCGGATACCTTATGCGTCAAAACACAAAGGTGGTAGTTGCGAGCAGTGGTACTGATGCAGACTCTCAAAATTTCCGCGACACTCGATCAGCAGGCAACTCTCCCGTGAAACAAGCCCGACCACAATCATGGACGGTGGAGCCCTGGAATGGCTCGCCGAGGAAGAGAAGCACAAGAGACAGCACTGGTGGGAGGAAGCGGATGCCATCCGGACCAGCGCCTCCTTTACCTGGGCAGCAGAGCAATGTCGCCGGTTTGGGAATGGTTGCAGAAAATGCCCAGGCAGAGATCAACGAGCCCGACAATGGCGAGAGAGGTCGACTGTTTGTCAAGGTCATTGGTGTTAAGGATCTTGGTCTTCCTCTGCCAAAAAGTCAGTATAAACCCCTCTTTAATCTGCATGGCCGCTAACCAAGCTTGAAGATGAACGCACTTGGTTTGCCCTCACTTTAGACAATGGAGTTCACTGTGTCACGACAGCGTGGCTTGAACTTGGAAAAAATGCCCCTATCGGCCAAGAGTTTGAACTGGTCGTCCCCAACGAGCTAGAATTCCAACTTACCTTAAATGCCAAGCTTCAAAAGCCGCCACCACAGCGCGTTGTTGAATCACCAACGAAAGCGAAGGTTCAAAAGCCTTCTACATTTTCACGCGTTTTCACCTCGCCAAAGAAGCGCAAGGAGCTTGAGATGAGACAAAAGGAAGAACAGCAACGTGCAGCAGATAAGCAACAGAGTGAGATGGCTGCTAAGCGCATGTCTCACCAGCCAACCGCGTGGGATCTACTCTCCCCTCTTGCTGCAGATGATGGAAGTTTTGGTCGATCATACGTCTGCTTGAAGGATCATGAACAGCACTGCTTCGGAAGGCCTTACGTTGTTGATGTCAATTGCTTCAACGAGTGGGCGACCGAGGAAGTGGGAGGCATGAGCAGCGTTAAGAGCAAGACTGGGGCTACCCAGACCCGTCGCAGAGCACCTTACAAGGTTGGAAAGCTTGAGTTGCAGCTTCTGTTTGTCCCGAAACCGAAGGGCGCTTCCGACGATGACATCCCTAAAAGCATGAACTCGTGCATCCGCGCAATGAAGGATGCTGAGGAAGCGGTGGCTAGATGCCACAATGGCTATTTGAGCCAGCAAGGTGGAGACTGCCCTGTAAGTCATTATATGAAAGATATTCGATTTCATCATGCTAATATGTTCCAGTACTGGCGTCGTCGCATGTTCAAGCTCAATGGCAGCAAGTTGACGGCGTACCACGAATCGACTGGCCAGCCTCGTGCAACAATCAACCTCGCCAATGCGTCCAAGCTTATCGATGATCGTAGGGCCCTGACGCAGAAAGAAACCACAGGCAGAGGAGGTAGCCGTCGCAAGTCAGGCTTCGCCGAAGAGGAAGAGGGCTACATGTTCGTTGAGGAGGGCTTCCGCATCCGCTTCGGGAACGGCGAGGTCATTGACTTCTACGCCGACACCGCCAAAGACAAGGAAGGGTGGATGAAGGTCCTCGATCAATGCATTGGTACGAGCAGTGAGGCCAAGAACGGCGTCAGCTGGTGCGATATGGTACTCAAGAGAGAGGATAGCCTGAAGCGTAAGGAGATCCGCAAGGCTTCTGGGGAGAAGCCGCCGCGCTACCACTCGAGGACGAAGAGCATGATCATCTAAGGTTAGTTGCACATGGAGAACAACGCGGCAACGCGAACGACTTATGATGGATCGTAAATGATACGATGACTGGGTTTACTTTCGTTTCTCTTCCCACGGGATTTATTTCCTCATTCAGAAATAGGCCGGCCTGTCAGATGACGTGGTTGATAAAGTAGGGTTGTATACGGTTGTATTGGTTTACGGTTGTTTGGGGATTTTGCGTTAATGGCGGCTTCTCGGCGAATGCATTGCTTATTGGGTTGTTTTCATTGTCAAGTTGACCTTTAGACTTAGTTTATCGGCCACCTGAGCATAGTAATATTAAGAATTCAAATATATCCACGGCTTGTATGACATGACATGTACACTTGCTCTGGCAGTCATTTGGGAGCCTCTCCAGCTGTGTACTGTAGTTTATTCATTCAGACTTTGTTATGCGAAACAGAACCAGCTGCTTCGATGGTGTTTATCTTCAGCGGCATGAAAGGCCTCTTATCAGCCTTCAGCCACTCGCCGACTTCTACTTCAGGTACATTCGCGAGGCAGAAGTCAACTACTGCTGATGCACTGGGGGCTTTGTCGAATACCCCAATGAACCCCGCACGTGGGACACCAAGGACGCTGCAGAGGCGCTTCTCGCTGCTCCTTGGAAGGATGACCAAGCGCGTCGGCGGGAGATTGGGGTGGAGCAGGGAGCTTGTTTGAACAAGCTTGTGAATATGAGAGTTGAGGATTGGAGGACCGGAGGGCCAAGTTGTGACAACTACAGCGAGATGTCGTTGTGGGTAGGACGGCCGGTCAGAATTAGGTATCGGCATGCCAAGTGATGGTGGACAAGCCTCCCGAGATTGAGACTCGAGATGGCGGGTAATGCTATTGAGGCCGACGAGAATGTGGGAGCTTAGCTCGGGGGTTGGCACTGAGGTCTCGTCCTGGGCTGGTTGGGCGGCACCGCGTCTGAGTTCCCGGCGCTTAGCCTTCTTCTTGCGTTTTCCTTTCGAGGGAGTAATGTGAGTGGTGCGGTGGTTGCCGATGGGAGAGAGGAAGCTGAGAGAAATTAATTTGTGATTCATGTGTATTTTTGGCCGTATCCCAACAAAGTGACTCGTGTACTGCAACAGTACATAGCTATGTAGACATCATAGCTGTAGAAGAGAATCTGACACACCTACCTAGTAATAAGATTCAGAATGGTGTCCTGATCAGCTAGATTGAGCTGAGGCCTAAGTAGATGTCAATTACCCAATTCGGAAGCATCTTGGTGCCGATTAGAGGATGAGACGCCATACAGTACAACATCTGAATAGGGGCTATCCAGCTCAAACATCGTCTTTGCCTTTGGCGGCATATTGCATGCGGGGCAGCTTAGCTCAAGCTATAGCGTTCGTTGATAGTGTCTGACCTGGGCGACTTGCTTCAGGGACATTGGGTCCCCGAATATACCGCGTTAATACCGTAGCTCGAATCCCGAAGCTGTATAAAACTCTGTTTCTCGTAGGCGAGTAGTACTCATAAGCTACAAAGGTGTTGGAGCGCTGTTCATACTGTGCTCTGAGAGCATTTAATCTATATAGATACTCTAGCAAACTCTAGTACTATAAAAAATATATAGCGCAGCCTTGTGCAAACCCTGTAATCAGTCCCTTGACACCCGAAAGACTAACATGGTACATGTACGGAGAAGTGGGCTGTTTCTGGTATCGCGTCAAGTGCGGGGCCTCACAATCGCTAATCTTTTCTGACGCATAATGAGGGGTTGTGCGATAAGTCTAAATTTTTCTTTTCTCAGATACGTCGTGACTCT
This sequence comes from Pseudogymnoascus sp. VKM F-4281 (FW-2241), assembly GCA_000750745.1. Taxonomy (NCBI): domain Eukaryota; kingdom Fungi; phylum Ascomycota; class Leotiomycetes; order Thelebolales; family Thelebolaceae; genus Pseudogymnoascus; species Pseudogymnoascus sp. VKM F-4281 (FW-2241). Next base: position 56,165 of record JPJV01001008.1, read on the forward strand.
TTATTATCGCCGCTCCCAACGGCATTGCAGACTTCTTGGAGCCATAATTTTAAATTAGAGCTCTTGCTTCATTCCACATCATGTCAAACCCAATGGAGTCAGAAATACCTGAGGTGGTTCCTCACAAGACCTTCGACACCATTCTCACCCTGGACTTCGGTTCGCAATAGTATGTACGCGTGCCCACCCGGGTCCAATTCCTCTGTACTCCCTCGGCTTCGATTTGGTGGCTGACTCTTCCCTCCCAGCACTCACTTGATTACCCGCCGCCTGAGAGACCTCCATGTCTACTCTGAGATGCTCCCGTGCACCCAGAAACTAGCCGATCTCGACTGGAAGCCTACTGGTATCATCTTGTCTGGTGGGCCCTCCAGTGTATACGAAGAAGGCGCGCCCCATGTCGACCCAGCATACTTCGACCTGAACGTCCCTATTCTCGGGATATGCTACGGCCTCCAAGAAATTGCCTACCGCAGCAGCAAAGACAACGTCATTGCAGGCGTTACAAGAGAGTTTGGCCATGCTGATCTCAAGGCCAGGAAGGTCGATGGTCATGTTGACCGTCTGTTCGATGGCCTCGAGAACGAGTTCAAGGTGTGGATGTCTCACGGCGACAAACTGGCGAAGCTCCCAGAGGGTTTCCATACCATCGCCACCACCCCGAACTCCGAATACGCTGCTATCTGCCACGAGAGCAAGCACATCTACGGCCTCCAACTGCACCCAGAGGTTACACACACGGAAAACGGCACCAAGATTCTTGAGAACTTCGCCGTTAAGATCTGCGGTGCGAAGCAAAATTGGACAATGGCCAATTTCGTCGACCAAGAGATCCTACGTATCCGTAAATTCGTTGGAGATGGCCAGGTCCTTGGGGCCGTGAGCGGTGGTGTCGACTCTACTGTGGCAGCTAAGCTTATGCAGCGCGCAATTGGCGATCGCTTTCACGCCGTTCTCGTCAACAACGGTGTTATGCGCCTGAACGAGTGCGAGCAGGTACACAAGATGCTTTCGGAGCATATGGGAATCAACCTGACCGTGGCGGATGCTTCAAAGGCTTTCCTCGACGGCTTAAAGGGTGTCACCGACCCGGAAAAGAAACGCAAGTTCATTGGCGGGAAGTTTATTGATATCTTCGAAGAAGAGGCCAAGAAGATTGAAGATGCTGCAGCAAAGACTGATAGGGCTGGACCAGTCGAGTTCTTCCTGCAAGGGACATTGTATCCCGATGTTATTGAGAGGTTAGTATCCCAACATGTTACATTTCAGCCTCTTTGACGAGGGATCTAAATCTAACTTTGTCGGGTCCTACGAGGTGGCCTAATTGAGATAATTACTGACATTAATCCTGTAGCATCTCGTTCAAGGGCCCCAGTGCCACTATTAAAACCCATCACAACCTTGCACTTCCTCAGCGCATGCTCGACGGTCAGGGGCTGAAGCTGATTGAGCCTCTTCGAGAACTCTTCAAGGATGAGGTCCGTGATCTTGGAAGACAGCTCGGCATCCCTCACGATCTTGTTATGAGACACCCTTTCCCAGGTACGTGAAAAATTTGGACTTTGATAGAACCTTTACAGGGGCTTTGGAGACTCTCAATACGAAAACAAGTGCTAATTATGGTGGTTTTTTAGGTCCTGGTCTTGCTATTCGGTAATACGATGCCCCATGTTACCCCTTACCCTCTTTTTCAACCGCTAACCAGAGATACGAACAGCATCCTAGGCGAGGTGACACCTGAACGCGTGGAGATGGTGCGCCAAGCGGACCATATCTTTATTACCATGATCCGTGAATGGGGTCTTTACGATAAAATTTCCCAGGCATTTGCAGCTTTGGACACTAGCAAGGCCGTTGGCGTGATGGTGAGCACTTGACACCCGTAAATGTACGGATCGCACTTCGGAGGCTAATTGATACTTTCAGGGCGACCAGCGAGCTTACGAGCACCTTATCATCCTACGAGCCGTTGAGACCACAGACTGTAAGTGCTTTCTCTGTCACTCAGATAATTATAGCCCGATCACATAGGCAAATTATTCTAACTTCGATTTAGTCATGACGGCCAAGGCATACCCATTCAGCCACGACTTTCTCAACCAGGTCGCGACGAAGATTGTCAACAACGTCAAGGTAAAATGCTCCCATTCCGGATGCACGGAGTTGCTCCTCTACATCTAGATATACGCACGATATTAACTGAATTGTAGGGAGTATGCAGAGTTATGCTTGACATCACGAGCAAGCCTCCAGCAACCATCGAGCTGGAGTAGATTATCACCCACCCAGCATTAGGGTTTGTGGAATGGAGTATGGCTGAAAAATTAGATAAAAGTAAAAATTTAATGAACCGATGACATTGCCAAACCTTGGATTCTCCTTAAGTGAAGTGAAATTGGTGTGCTGGAACATATATGCCTAGGTTATATGGCATTGTGAAGGTAAATATTTCATAATTTCCATAATTTCCTCAGTTAGAAATGAACAAAGGTGAAAAGAAGACAGAAGAGGTGAATCGAAGGTTTGAAATAGAAATAAAAAAGATAGGAAAACCCAAAGAAAACAAAATATGTTTAGATATAAACGGATAGCAGTAAGGTCATGAGATTTTCTGGAACCTGCGACGTTGTGTTGTGCTCTCGCATCATAAAAATACGAGTACATCCGCACAGTCCAAACTTACGTGGGGTGGGCGTACCTTTTTTATGTGGGTTTCGTAGCTCGCGATTGATCACCCAGCGACACGCTTGTGAGCTCGTCTACCTTATCGACAAGTGCCTGCACGTACAGCTATTTCCAGAACAGCTAAGGCGGGGCTGTTCAACACCTTCTATCTAATATTCGTTTGCACCACGCCGACACAAAGCTTGTTATTACCATCGTTGCCTGTCCACAAACCCTCCACATGGCGATTCTACACAGCACCAAACCCGAAGCAGGTCTGTGATTTTGAAGTCACTGTGCCTCATCCCACAGCACCAGAGCACCTTGGCCCTACCTACAATTAGTGCTCTGGTCCGACCAGATGGACCTCGAAGCGATCGAAGTGTCGCGAGAACGTGCGGTATCGTCCGAGCCGTGTTCAACTCGACCCAATCCCTTCGACGATTCCGAATACTCCGCAAGAAAGAGGCAGCGTGTCTCCAGTGGATCACGAAGCAGATCAGCGGATACTGGCAAGGCTTCATCGACCTATGTTACGACGCCCAGGGAACACAGCCCATCGATAGAGGCTAGGTTTGCTCAACCACAGACACCCTCTCGAACCCAGGCGAATAAAACCATACCAGAACCCACATCGAGCAAGGTCACAATCAACCTAAGGTCGAACAAAGCAGTTGACCTCACATCGTCTCCTTCCCTCTCCCCCGCCACACCGTCGAAAATGTCCGGCACGGATCAGATTCCACAACTAGACATAGAACTGGATTCAGATGGAGTTCCCGCCCCCCCAGAAACCATCTCATCTTCCTCTTCAACGTTAGGAAGCCCAAAGGTAGAACTCATCATGGAGGACGACGATATTGAATATGGACAGAGCCCACCTGTGGCCGTTATCGACGACGACGACGAACTTCTTTTTGACTGCGATCCTGTCCTAGACTTCCCATACGCATCTGGAAACGAGCCAGTGATGGTAACTGTTCGCAAAATTGCACACTTCTTCGAACATGGTATGCAACCTCCATATGCCGAGCCCATGTAGCTGCTAACACGTTCCATAGATGTCGTGGATGGCGACGATATGTTCTGTAGATTAAGAGACTGGATGGCCAGCTATCTTCAAATTACCAAGGATCCCGAAAGCTCATGGTTCGAGTCCTACGAGAAGCACACAGAGTTCTGGAATAAATTTCCTGACATCGTTACGGCTCTAAGCCGACGAAGGCAAGTTTTTAAACCTTCTCAAACTGAACCATACTGATTTGATATAGGAGTTTCTTCGGAAGTTTCCTACAGAAGAGTCGCGACAGTCGCCTGGCTGTGTCGGAATTTTTTGTGCAATTTGCAGAACTCACGGCGCGCTTTGTGGCAATGGATGTTCGAACACTTACCGAGTACGAGGAGGTTGACGACCAAACCTCACAACCTATGCTGGTTTCTAGACCATATCTCTCGGCCTTTGGGTGGCTACTTCAGAAAAGGGACTTCAACATTGGCCAAAACTTGGAACAACATTACCGCTTCGACTGGGGTGATGAAGTGAGTAACATGGTGAGGCATTTCATCGAAGGCGTCGGCAGTATACCTGCCCTTACTCGGTTTGTTCGAGGGCATTTGGCAATAATATCCAAATATCCGAAAGGAATCGAAGATTTGACTGAACCATCACGCATCGTTGACCTGGCGATATCCTCCAGTCTATCATATTATAACAATTCCGGTCTCACCTACCGGTCCCCGATGGAGAATGCCGAGCTACTTATCAAACAAGGATACCAATTTTTTAAAGTCCTTGCGCCCGCCCTTGATGTTATTATCGAGAAGCATGCGACACTGTTGACAGCTGAGGCCGCTCTCGTACACATTATTGGACTCTCTCGAGTTTATCTCGCAGCCTTGAACTCGGAGGATTCTCCCGTCGAAGAATCCATCCGCAATCAATTACAGTCGCATTCCACTATGTCGCCGAAGTATAATGGCATAGTCATATCCGCCGAGTGGAAATTTTCCATGCTCAAGAAGATTATAGTCTGTGGCCAGATGCAGTTGCGCGTATGTGGAGTGACGACTATGTGCACTGAACTTTTGAGCCTCTACTCAAAGCATAAGAAGGAGGATTCCTCACGTCAACCAATTCTCATTCATTTTGCTGAATACATCATGGCGAATAAGCTCGTCGACTACATAGTTGGAACTGGCTCGCACCCCGAGCTTATCAGCGAAAGTGGCAATATTGTCGGTTTCCTGATGGCAACGAAGTCTTACACCAACAAGGAAACAGATACTATTTGGCAAACAGTCACAACAAGTCAGGATCCACGAGTGGTAGAAGCAGTCCTCCGAATGCTTGCTAGCGTGCTCAATTTGCTTGACTACGACAAGTTGCTCTATCTGTGCGACAAAGCAAGCGCTCTACCAATTGAAGCGTTCACGGCTGCCATGAGAGATCATTGCCAAAGGGTGATTGGCCTTTTGATTGAAAAAGCGACTGGGGACGATAAGACTGACTATCTTGATGCACCGCCTTACGAACTCTGCATTCGGCTTATTAGAGAATCATCTATGCCCCGTTCAGATGCACCCCTGGGAGTCCTAGACGTACAACATTGGGCAACGAATCGGCTCCGCGAACTTGTTCGTCATGGCCCTGAGGCTGAGATCCGGAATAAGATCTACCTAGCCTCCATCCAAGACATAGCAAGCAGGAGCCCAACGGCTTCTGGTAGCATTTGCGCACTCTATGGTTTACTGAGCCAGAACCTCGCAACTGATCTGCGAATTCTTACCGCAGAGCGTGACCTCACAAAGATAATGATTGAGGAAGTTGAATATACCAATCGTCCCCAAGAACTGGATTCAGTGCCACCAAATTTCAACAGCCCTGCTCGCCAAGCACGACGGGACCTCCTTCTTGCAATCATTCTTAATGAGCCAATGTCTATAACGGCGGATCTTGGAGAGAGACTATGGACTGCTTTTGTAGGGAAAGGAGCGCAAAGCCCTGCAGATAGAGAGATTGCATGGCAGATACTGAATAGTGCGGCCGCCAAGGTCTCGTCAAGGAACGTCTTCATTGCGACGTGCTTTGAAAAGTATCTGCCAAATCTTGACCCTCAATGCTACACTATCGGGTCCCTGGACTTTACTCGAGAAGCAATCCAGGCGTGGCTGCGAGGTGCACAAGGAGATCTGTTGGATGAGGATACGGCATCAGGATCTCATGGACTTGAGCATCTTTGGAGAATGATTTTGACCGCTCCACCGAATTCGATTGAAGACCCGGCGATCAATATGTTGGTTGAGCTATATGTGGATAGCCCGATGATTCAATCAATGGCTCGGCCGAGGGCCCATGCCGTGCATTTGAGGCTGGTTAATCGTTGCTTGGAGCAAATGTCATATGCCGCCGGAAAGTTGAAGGGTTCCAACAACGTCGCTGCCAGTGGTGATTATGAGCCTATGATTATCACTGCACCAGATCAGATCATTGGCAAAGAAGAGCTGATATTCACACGCTCACTGGTCCTCCTTCGTGAATTTCTCCGGGCGTATCAGTTGAAGCCATACTTTGCGATGCCAAAGCCAAGACCACAAGAGCCTGGCCCCTCCACAGAAGTAAAAGGAGAGATAATGGATTTCAAATATCAAATATTTGACGGCCAAGAGCATGGCGCAGTGAGCGGTTTGGAGATTGGCAAATCGAATACCGTGGCGGAGCTTTTTGCTATTGTCGAAATGGCGACCAAGTTCAAGAATTTTAAGCTCTACCATTGGGGCGCGGAAATTTCGGACAATGTGAGTACCCAAGGGGCCACATTGGAGGAGCTGCAAATTGGAAAGGGCCTAGTGCTCATTACCCGCCAGAATGATGAGCAACCGCGAGGCGGTAGCCCAAGAACTAGAACGACGAGCCTGGAAGTTGAGGTCATAAACCGTTTTGACGCCTTTTGGGACTATCTTGGGATGGAGGAAAAGCTTTCAAAGGAGATCTATCATTTTCTCGTCAAGTTTCCGGTTTATCCCAAACTTCTCGCCGCATTTGAAGATGACACCACGGCCTGGACTGAAGTATTCCCACTTGGAGAGCCTTTCAAATGCTTGTATGCGGTCTACGCCCTGCGTGAAACCCTGGAAGCTCGGATACGAGAGGGGAAGTCCGATAGTCGCCTCCTATCCAGATCGCTTGGGCTGATAGTCTGTGCCATAACGAACCGAGAAGTTCTTGACAGCTGCACAAATGAGGACCTAAGAAGCCTCCTTGCCCAAGCACTTGTCGAATGCCTCATGCAATTGCTGCGAGAGCCCATCCCAGTCGAGACTGTCACGAACTATTTGACAACGAGTCTCCTGGAGTGCCTTTTACAGATTTTGGAGTCTGCGCGCTTGAGTAAAGCGGCAAAGAACTCTATTCAAATGGTTTCCAGTGCTTTTGAGGCTATCTTAGAAGTTTCGCTCCATTGTCGACCATTCTGGACAAGCTTTATTACAGCACCATCGACTCCTCAACTCATCCGTAGACTTCTTTTGGAAGATTACCGGAGTTCATTGCGGAAGAGTATTATGAAGCAGATAACAAGCAAGTGTACTTTTACACCAAGTTTGTCTGCTATTTCGACGCTGGATATCACTACAGCTTTCTGGCCTCTACTTCGTGACATAATTCCCACCGCAGTGTCACTTCCCGACCAGTGCGAGGAGGCTCTCTCCGTTGCGCTCCTGGTGTTTCGAAACTTCGCCGAGTCTTCAGTTGGTAGTGTGGACCTGGACGCATGTCTTCTCCAATGGGGCACACTTTTAACCCAACACACGGCACAAGAAACTGTTGGGTCTACAGATGAAATCGATGTTATTGCGCGAGGGCTCTCGAATCTTTTGTACTGGTGTACATCATTTGCCAAAGCTTCTGAACATCCGATACCTTCTAATCAATTGGGCATACAGCTGTTCAATAAGCATTTGTTCCCACCCCTATCCGATTTGGAAGATGACGATATACTTCCAGAGAACATACCCGTCTTAAACTCGACGACTCGAAGATACCTGGCGGATGCAATTGTGAATCTAACTAGAGACGACGTCGAACAATACAAGGAAATAATGAATCAAATGGAGAGCCTCGCCCCGTACGATCCCAACGATGATAGTAAGTATGCACCTATGGCCCCTCTGAAACAAGCTCACCAAATATAGTTCCCTATGTATTTGATCTCCAGCATGGTTTCGATAGGTCCAAATACTTGCGCTCGTCGACCGGATATGTTGGCTTGAAGAACCTATCGAATACATGTTACTTGAACTCTCTGTTCACCCAACTCTTCATGAATATCTCTTTCCGAGGATTCATGCTGAACGTCCCCTTGTTAGACGGCAGTCCCATATCAGAAGACGGTTCGAATCAAAAACTGCTCTCTGAGACTCAAAAGCTCTTCGGATTTATGCAAAATAGCTTCAAACGATTCATTGACCCAACCAGCCTTGCACTTTCTATTCGAACATATGATGATACCAACATTGATGTTAATATCCAGATGGATGTGGATGAATTCTACAATCTACTGATAGATCGCTGGGAAAGTCAGATATCGTCTCCAGAAGACAAGCTACTATTCCGGTCTTTCTATGGCGGACAGCTGGTTCATCAAGTGAAATCCAAAGAATGCCCGCATATCTCGGAGAGTCTGGAGCCATTCTCGGCCATACAATGCGACATCAAAGGCAAAAGTTCGCTCCAGGAAAGCCTTCAGGCGTATGTTGACGGCGAAGTCATGGAAGGAGACAACAAGTATAAATGTTCGACGTGTGATAGGGATGTTAATGCGGTCAAAAGGGCCTGTCTACAAGACGTCCCCGATAATCTGATTTTCCATCTCAAAAGATTTGACTTCAACCTGCGCACTATGCAACGGAGCAAGATCAACGACTACTTCAGCTTTCCACATAAGATCGATATGAGTCTGTATAAGGTGGAACATCTTATGGAGAGGGAAACACCAAAGGATATGTTTGAACTTGTTGGAATACTTGTTCACTCAGGGACTGCGGAGTCTGGCCACTATTACTCATACATTCGCGAGAGACCGTCACATGGGAAGCATCCGGCATGGGTGGAATTCAACGATGACCATGTCACTTCTTTTGATCCCAACAATATTGAAGCCAGTTGCTTTGGCGGCCTTGACTACCGTGGCCCCGAGAACGGATCATTTCAATTTGATAAGAGCTGGAGTGCATATATGCTCTTCTACCAACGGTCATCTGTTGTCGAGGAACAACAACGGGAGCTTATAGCGGCTACTAGCCAACGCTCATTTCAACTACCAATACCGCAGCTCTTCAGCAACTACATAACCCGCGAAAATGAAATTCTCATTAGGAAGTACTGCCTTTACGACGAGTCACATGCGCAGTTTGTACTAAGAATGATGGATAATGACCAGCATTTCCGCCACGGACGCTCGCCAGACAACCATAGTCTAAGCAGATTGGCATTGTCAACGACGCTGCTCCATCTAGATCAAGTCGTCGCGCGCGCGAAAGATCTTCCAGATTTCGCCACATATATGCTGGCAATATGTCACAGGCTGAAATCCTGCACGGATTGTTGCGAGGATTTCTTAGACTGGATGACACACCACCAAGAAGCATTCAGGCAGCTACTGATGCGAAACCCAGATCACATGGTACGGAGCGAAATTGCTTTGGCTGTTGTGTCAACACTCAACAAAGTGAAAGAAGATGCCACGTTCGACTACGGTTTATGTGGATATGGTAGTGATGTTGAAGATGACGTCGAAGTCATCGAAAGCCCAAGGCTATTCCCCAGGGTAGTAAACATACTGCTGAGGTTCTGGGATAGCTTCCATTTGAGCGTGAAAGCCTGGCCAGAATATTTCGGTCTGCTCATTCGCATGGTGGGACTTGGTACCTTTGAGACAGCCTCCCTTATCGACGCTGGCTTCCTCCTCAAGATACTTGAAATTTTGACTGCAGATGCGGCGCTTCCGCCACACCCACAGTACACGCGCATGCTTGCTATTATCCACAAAAGACCAGTTACGAGACCTGTGTCATTGGAGAATATTATTGGTTTATTGGAAGTGTTTCTCAAATCTTGCGATCTCGGTGCTGAGCATGTCTCAGAGCGGGAAAGTCGACTTGCGTTATCAGAAGAAGATACACTTCTACCGCTCAGCATCCCTGAGTATAATCTTCTTATCCAGCACTGGACAAGAGGCAACATGCACATTTTGACAGAGAAGTTGCTGAACTATAACCAGAATCCGCGATCGACACAGGCAATAATTGGACTTCTGCTGGAAAATTTCGACGATAGTTACATAACCGTCTTCAATGCCATCCGCCATGGTATTCGCAAGGTGCCCAGCACGACGTCTTCGGCACCATTTCTTACTGCTGCTATGACATACTGCCTCACGGTAGACTCGCTGGAATACATTGAAAAGATGATTTACCATGTCAGCAACATGACTCGCGGAATTGACAACTCTGAGGGTAAAGAGTTTCTTCGATTCTTTAAGGAGCTTCTTGAGGTCCCCTCCAAAAACCCAAATATCAACCATGATGCATTTTTCCGCTTTGCCGTTGAACAGATTCAAGGGTGGGCGCCCAGCCTACTTACTTATTATGATTCGGCAGTTCGGCGCGAAACGGAAGACTATCTTCAATCAATCCTCTTCCGTCGTGGAGCAGAACCACTCGACGATATTTCGGTCAATACTCAAGCCAATTCTCAAGTCATTACATCTACTGTGCGGCTACTTGGTATCTCGTGCCTTCGGTACCTCCATGAGAAACACGTCAGGCAGAGAGCAGAAGCGGTGAAGGCCAATATTGTGAATATCCTGGCTGTCATTGAAACTTGCAAGCCATATTATGATGAAGCGATCGAGAGCCCCGACGAAATACCATTCCAGGACTATTATACCAGTGAGTGCCTGCTTCCAAATGATACAATGTCATGTGCTAAACAAGTTGCAGGCGTGCTTTCGCAGCTAAAGAAGCTGACAGTTGATGAACTGGCTGAAGATGAAGTTTCAGGTTCGTTGATTATCCCCTTATAAGATATGACTTTTGACTAAAAATGATAGAATGGGAGAATTCCGACGACGCGTTCAGCTCGTCTGAAGTATTGGATCCCGTATCGGACATTTGTGGTCCTGGCGGAAATGAGATGAATGATACCGATGTTTAGATCTAGGTATGAACTTGGGACGACGTAACGATTTCCGCTATTCGCGGGAGGCTCCTGGCGCAGTTTTTGAAGGTTTTGACATTAGCGACCGGCGTACACTTACGGATAACGACTGGGAATATGATGGGCTCGCCGGATTGCAGCAAAAACGGTTATAGAGGCATAACACATGGAATTGGCGCGTCGGTGTATGTATGAGATATCGCGCTACTCTGCACTAGCAGAATTGCTTCCAGGTGCGAGGCAGAACGACGTCCAGAAGCATAATTGGTTTCTGGTTATTTGGTTGTTGCTCTTCGTTGGCGGCGATTTACCTGGTCTTGCGATGAATAGCACGACAGAACAGGGGGAAGACATGCAATGGTAGAGTTATTGATACCTTGCATAGCTGCAGACGAGCATTTAACCTATTGCCAGAATGCCGCCGTTCCGTTGACGTCTGTTTCTGCCATGTGAATTCGCTGAACCCCAGCTATGTATGAACCACATGAACCAGTATATATCAAAATGCATAGTAGTGTAAGGTCTTACGATGTTAAAAAGGGGTATCATTAAACTGTCTGTCTACCATATCTCCTACCAACATCTAAATCCATATTTACAGAACTGCCAGCAATGCCTGTCGCAGGTCCCCGCGCCCGCGATGGAGGCTTTCCCTGCTTGCCTCCATTCTCGATCATAAGGCGTACAGTCTCGACACTTGGGAATAGTGGATTTCCCCATGCTACTTCTGTCCCTTTCACAACCTCCTCAAGACTTAACGGATTGTAGGAACGCCACTTGCGATTGTGTTGTTGGACAGATCCTTTGCGACCATATAGGATCACAAGACGCACCCGTACCGCACGGCGGACACTGCTTTCTTTGACGTAAACACCACGTTTCTGCAGCTCTTTGAGGAAGCGGATTCCTTGGGTCATCTGCTCCAAAGCAAGGTGCTTCTGCTCTTCGGCAGTAGTTGTTGCTATGAGCCCTGGACTAGAATTTACAGACGCGGCATAGGACATTAAGCCCCAGATGAAACCCCATTCCACAATTGAGCGCTGTCTAACGTCCGAGAATAATAGGCGCAGGGGATGCAGCGGATGGCCGGTTGAAAGTTGAGGCCGACGGGCAGGAAGCTTCGAGCTGGTATCTAATACGCGAGTGTATCCATTGTTATTGGGGCCGTATTGGTCGACGAGCCACAGGCTGAGGCCATGGAGATCGTTGATTCGGCCCAGCATGCCCAGTCTCCGGGTCACCTCGCGCCATACCGTTATAGGGACAAATTTATTGTACTCCATGATATTCTTTAGGATTGAGATAGCGAGCCCAATATCTTGCTCCACATAACCGGGCACCGAGTTGTCTGGCCCATGGCCACGGGTTCGAGGCCGAAGGATAGCTCGCAAGATAAAGCGTATTGTTGCAATCTCTACTGCAATTCGATTCATACGCATAGTTTCCAGCACTTTGACTATGGCAGCTTGGTCTCGTTGCGTTGCATGGTTACGGAGTTGCATGTTGTATTGTTCCACCACCGGGTCAATGGCGCTGGCAAGTTGCACAGCCAAGATAAGTTGGTGCTGACGCCAATCACTAGCCTTCTCATAAGCTGTCAATAACTTTTCCTGCAAAACTCGATCATCGAAAGAATGTGGGTGTTGGTCGCTTTCTAACAGGGCTTGCAAAAGGCCTTGCTGGCCTCTCTTTGCGAACGATGTCAGCGCCTTTGAATATGTCGATTGTCCGACACCGATACCGCGCTGTTGCAACTGGCCTATTCTATGTGTGATATCTGCGGCCACTGGCTCACGGAGAGCAATCGCCTGTAATGCAAGTGGCCCGATAGATTCGACTTTTAGTGCATGTGCAGTATTAATGGCGATGTCTAACGTCACCCATTCCGTTGCAAACCAACGGGCCACCCACAGGTCGGCTTGTGACCCTTTTACCACAGAACCTGGAGCATTGCCGCTAATTATGCTCATCATGTCATCCCGAGAGTTGGTCTTATCCTCGGCCGCTTCTGCTGTTGTCTCTGGAGCCAAGCTACTACCAGAAGCTGTGAGGCCACTGGAGATCCCCTTTGCCGTCTTTGGATCAAATATGGAGAAGTACTGTATCAGTGGCTGAACAATGTCCGCATTGAGAGGTAAATCGCTATGATGCTGTAGAAATATGTGCCAATCGAAAGCTTTATCAAATTCTTGGTTCTGAAGCAAAACAGGGACGATTTTCGAGTATATTGACCGGTATGTATTCCGAATATAAATCTTCTTTAGGGCCTTGTGGTCTCCTTCCTTTGAAATAATGACATTTCGCATCAGACGCTGGAAGGTCGCTGGTCCAGGGCGGTGACGAGGCGACAAGATATCGTGCCAGTAGACGGCCTCCGAGCCACGACGATTTAGAAGCATATGTTGAATAACATAAAAGTAAAGCTTTAACCACCGTGTGCCGGACATATCGTATAACTCATTAGCATATTGACATAGACTTTCCAACATCTCGGGTTCTTTAAACCCAAGTTCAACAAAAGGCACCCAGATATTGTCCGCCAGGGCGCCTTTGCCCATTGTTGAAGAACCCTGCACAGGGAGTTGCAAGCCTGTCGACCGGATATGCCCCCATATATCTCGCACCGCTTTACTTTCAGCCTGATGCAGTCCACACTCCACATAACTCCACAGCCGCTCCGTGCTCTCTTGCTCAACCGCATTTCCGGAAGACCTTGCGGTTGAAATGTTCAATTGGCGTTTCTTGAGCTCGTCAACAACGGATTTCAGCTCTAAACTAGACAGCTTTGGTATAGATTCGGCTTCGCCTATAGATGGCTTGGTAAAAATAACGTTTTGGGCTTCATTTTGGACATCGGGTAGCTGTTGTCCACGCGTTTCGTGGATCTTTTGGCGAGGATGAGATGCGTGCGACGCTTCTCCTTTTCGATTCGGTATTTCCAGTCGGACATCGCTACTTTCCGAGGGCGTTACAGATAGCTTATTTAAATATTTGGCTTTTGATGTCGGACTGTAAGTGGAGGTTCGTCGTGGCCTCTGCGATTGACCTCTGTATTGGGAAGGCAACGTCGAATTCGTGCACGGCGGGCCATCGACGATTAATCGCAACAAATCTAGCGACGAAGGCCTTGAAAGAAGCCTTTGAAGCGCTGGGCGCATACTATGTCATAACCGTCGGCCTAGTAGCATGATATAGCACTATACATGCCATCGCCGCTGTGTTTCTCTGGATGGGCAAATCCCGCTTAGTCATCCGAACCTGGTTCCTCCGATGTCCTCGGAACTTCATTGCTCATCAGCCCACGCACCGCATCGCAACAACTTATCCTTCTTCTGCGCTTCAATTCACAACAAGACACAATGGCAGGGTAAGTCAAATGTTTCGTACACACTATGCGCAGACTTGCAGCCCCGAAGCACCACGTTGCCCTTTCAATGGCTCCTCATTCAGTCCATACTATCCGTGCAGAATGCTAATCAATCTCTTGCCGACAGCTTCGTCAACCGCGAGAATCGCGTCCCTTACTACCAGCGCCTATTCCAGGAGGGCCAAAAGCATGGTGTCCGTCAATGGAACCAGGTAAGCTGTTGCCCACGTCCTCGGCCTCTCGCTTGTTCGGCAGCGAAGACAAATATTTGAACTTGAGACTAATTCGTCATACAGACGGCAAGAAGCAAGATCCTTCTCTACCCATACTACACCATCCTCTTCGGTGGCTTGGCTGGTAAGCTTTTATCCAAATTCGTGGCGCCACAGTCGAAATTCCGAGCCTTTCCTGACGTACAATATAGGATCGATGTACATGATGAGCCGCATGGTTCTCGGACACAAGACGTGGTTTGGCAAGAACTAGAAGGGTGATGAGCCAATTGGTAGACGGGGATTGGGCATATCACTACTGGCGGCATCTGGAGGATTGTTGTACTGTACATGAAGATAGAAGACATTGGAAAGGTGTCACCGCAATCTCATTACATCTCAATTGCGTCGGAAACCTGTGCATCCCCATCAGAATGAACAGCTGGGGGTAATCCTAGTCTTTCTGTTTTATGTGCCAATGAGCTATCGTTAATATAGCTACTTGACTCATTGTAAAGTGTTCCGCTTTAGTATATATTGCTATGATTTTAACTAAGTTCTATTCAAATCACCTTTTGCTATGCTCGACCGAACCAACCATACATCATACAAATTAATGGATACTAGGCTCAAACAATGCAACAAGCTGCGGGTTAAATATCACACGTTTCGGCGGAGGGAATTAGGGAATTAGCTACAAGTGTGTGACGGTTTAATATTCTCCTAACGCCGACCAGTTTCAGGGAGATAGATCTGGCTCCGTCTCAGATACCCCTAACGCAATATAAATTACAAGCTCAAGACGTAGCACTTAAATGCCACTTGCACCTGGAGCTTTCTCGTCCTTCCTCAAGTTAAGGAGCAGCTCCCTGAATTTCTCCTTTCCAGTTCCGCTGGCGCCTCCCTTAGTACCCTTTCCGCTGAGATCCACAAGCTTTGCAATGCGCTCCCAGCTGGTACCTCCAGCACTGGTGTCCTCTCTGTTCGCAAGGAACTCTTCAGCTTCGCGGCGCGTTTGGGCAATGGTTTTCTCTTTCTTGGAGTTGTAGTTCTCGTAGAAATCGTCAATGTTCTCCTGTGCCTTTTTGATGGTCTCTGCCTTGTTTTGCTCCGACTTCTCTGAACGATCTTGTAAACCGAGGTCCCTGCGCTCACGCCATTCACGGATAACTTCTGGCTCTGGTTCGTTGTCTTGGGGGGTGTAAGAGGATGGGTAGTTGCTTGAAGTTATGGCACCTCCAGTGGGACCGAACTGTAATTTGTCAGTATAATCTGTCAAATCGACAAAGGTTTTGGGGCGCAAACATTATCGGTGGCATTGACGTCAGGATAGGCGCTCTGGAACTCAATCACCTCTTCTCCACCATTGTTGCCTCCCCCAAGCAGATCATCTTCGTCATCATCATCTACGAAAGCGGCTTTATCGTTCTTCGAGGCGAATTGAGTGGCATCTTCTCCTAAAGCTGCTCTCTCACGAGAAAGGAAGTCGTCGCCGGCGGGGGCGCTATCAAAGTTGGCCTCTCCTTTGCTCTCGGTCTGGGCTACTGCGTTGTCAGATAAGCCCAAATGAGATCACCTCAGAAAGTGTTTACCTCCGGAATCAAACTCCTCGAGTGATGGAAATCTATCCGCCATACTGTATTTGTTGTTAAGTCAGGATGGTTTGGTGATCGGTGATGCGAATAATAGGGTCAGTTGCGACGCTTGGTCTGAAGGCCACAAGTTGGGACCTGGAGGTTGGCCCAACGGAACTACCCGAGACGCTCTCACGTTAAAGCCCCACAGCGCTGCAGCTACAGTATCAGCTTTAGCTATCACCACGTATATGCGACAACTTCTCATATGCAACTCCTCATGCCTACATGTAGTGGAAACCATCCTTTATATTTGTCTTCTTTGCAAGTCCTCTCCTTGACGAGCACCATAACCACAGCTTGATTGCTGAGATAATTGCCATAACCACAAACTATCGGCGCTCGACGCAAGGCTTGTAGCCGGAAACAACAAATCAAGGACCGTCGCGAATCTATATATTGCGAAATTAATCAACTTATACCTGTCGAAGCTGCAAATCATGGCCTACACTGATGATGCCGTCCTTGCGAAGCTTTCTGCCCTCAATGAGACCCAGGAAAGCATCGTCACTGTCGCCCAATGGGTGATGTTCCACAGGTACGAAACTGAAATGAATCACTCTCAGCGGCAGTATGCAGTTGCTGACCCTCGCAAATAGGAGACATGCAGATAGGACGGGCCAGCTATGGCTCCAACGCCTCAAAGACTCTAATAGCAATAAGAGGTTGAACTTGGTTTACCTCGCCAATGGTACGTTGTATCCTCAACAGTCATTCTCTTGGAATTTTCGGGATCTCAAGAGCCATGCTAACTATTCATATAGAGGTAGCACAACAATCGAAAGCCCGCAAGAAAGACGACTTTCTTATTGCATTCTCGCCAGTCATAGCAGAAGCAACAGCAACTGCTTACAAGGGAGCGACGAACGATGTCCAACAAAAATTGAGGCGCGTCGTAGAAGTCTGGAGACAGCGGCAGATATTTGAGACACCAATCCAGGACTCCATAGAGTCTCGCATCGATGAACTTGACAAAAACAAGTCGTCTGGTAAACGTGGCTTCGGTGACGGCGGTATATTTTCCAAAGGTGGCGCCTCTGTCCCAACCGAGCTCGTTCCTCTCGTCGCTCCACAACAGGCAATTACAAAGCTTGCAGCACCTACGAAAATCGCCGTTAACGCTGCTACCGTTGACTATGAAAAGCTCACCGACCCAGCTTCAGTTCCTCCGTCTGCTCCGGTACATGCTGCACGTCTAAACGGTCTCCTCAAGACCCTGGCAAACGCGGAAGGGGCTGTGGCGGAAAGCATTAAAGCGCGCACGCTCCTTATCGAAGGCCTCGAGAAAATCCTCAATACGAACCGCAGCATCCTCTCCAAGGAGCAGGAGCAACTTACCGATCTCTCAACTCAACGCACAGAAATCGATTCCAAGAAGCGCGAAGTTGAAGATGTCATAATGAAAGGCTTTGGTACAGGCAGTAACCCTGCTACACCCACCGACGCAACTCCTGGACAATCACATTCGCCAACCACGCCAGCCCCTGAAGCTGACAGGCCTGAAGTCGAAGCTTTGACACCACCTCCCGTCGAGCCAGCGAGCCCATCTCCTGCACGTGAGATACAAGCCGACGTTAGCCAGCCATCAGTGGAAACAGCAACTCAATCATTTTCGTCGGCGCCTGGCTCAGACCTTCTGGCTAGCCTTTCTGCCGGCCCTTACGGCCAGCTCCCTGCAACTAATGGGCACGAGGAGGGCGAGGGCAGCGCGAATAAGAGACGAAAAATCAATTTGGCTTATGACTTCCCGGATATGGGCGGTGACGAGACGGACGGGATTGATGATGATGTTGCGGAGATTTTGAGAAAGGATTCGACTGGACCATATTAGACGCCAATGCCTGGGGCTAAGGCCGTCGGAAACAGACATCATGGGCATCCTAACGTTCAGTGGAAATATATGAGAGCCATTTGAAACTGCGATAGGTGTGGCCGCAGATGACAATATTATTTTCGGCGAGATGGAATGGGGCTTAGATCGGTGCGACGACTAGAGGGACAAGGGGCCGGTGGTTGGAGGTTATTTGTAAAGTTTATGTATTATACGGGCTACCTAGGCAGATAGGAACTTGAAGAATTGCTCAAGGAGTTCTGGTCCTCTTTGGACATTATTACTTTGACAACACCTGTATATAATTTGAACATTGGAAAAAGACTTGTCGAGTAGCTGCAACGGGTCACTTTACCAATGGATCACTTTACGACTTACGTGCAAGTAGTGGTCAATAATAGCGGTATTTGAATACACTATTTTAAGGTGCTAAAAACATCCTTAAAGAGACTGACTACTCGTCGCTGTCTCACACAAGAATGCCGGCCTGGGTTATTCTCTTATTCACTCTGGGTCCCCAGCGTACTTATCCAGTTTCTCCCTCTCTTCTTTCGACTCCTTCTCCTCATCCTCCAATCTTTTCAACTCAGCCTGCCCCTCCACTGTCGTGGTATCAATAATCTGCTCACCCAAACTCAGCATCCCTCCTTCACTCAGCTGTCCCACCACCTCTTCGGCCTCATCCACACTCATCTTTCCCAGCACCTTATTGACCTCGTCGAGGCTCGCGCTCTCAAGCGCCCGCTGCAGCCCAGGCGGGAACGCCTCAAAGATCTCGCGGCTTCGTCGTTCCTCTTCGTCCGCCGACTCGAGCAGCTCCTTTGGCGGCACGAAAATTTTGATCTCCGTCCCTGGCTCCACAGCATGTAGCTGGATCTGCTCCACACCGCCCGCCTCCTCTTCCTTCTCGCGCTCCTTCAGAATCTCCTTCGCCCGCTTGTGGATGCGCAGATACGTATCCTTAACATCGTCGGTGAAAACCTTCTGCGCCTGGTGCCCCGGCGTCGTGATGCGCTTGAAGAACAAGCCGACACCGTCCCGTCCGAGCGTCCTGCAGTATTGCAAGAGTAGTGCCTGGTGGACACATTGCTGTGCCACGCTGGATTTGCCGGCAAGCTCGGCATCGAACGCCATGATTAAGAGACCATCGGTCTCACGCTCGGCAATCACTTCGGGATGCTCGCCGATGAAGTTGATGCAGGCGCGGTAGTCGCCCATCTTGATACGTGCGAATTTCTTGCCTATGTCGGTGGCGTGGTGATCTTCATCGTCAGAGGACTCGCCTTCTGCTGGCGTTATAGGCTCATCAACGTCGGCGTCCGCACCAGAATCTCGGCTGGTTATTTTGTCAACGGCTTGTGGGTTCAGGACTTCGACTGCCTTGGCTTTTGGTTTCACATCAGAGGGTTTTTCTGTTGATGGGGGTTGAGGAGGGTTGGATTTGTTAACGGAAGAGGAGTCGAAGCCGGTGTGTATGCCTTCGCTGGTAATTTTCTTGCTATCTGTGAGCTCGAGCTCATTGAGTTTCTCATTAAGCTGGCGCTGCAGGTCGTCCACTTTTGCCTTGTGCCCCTTCACTTCCTCGAGGTACGCTAGTAGCTTCTCAGATTCGGGTACTTTCTTTTCGGCGACTGAGGCTTTGACCTGGTCGATGAGGGTGGCAATCATTTTTGAGTATGAAGGCAGCTCCTTCTCATCCGTATGGACACCCTCTGGTCTTGCTGGGGGCTGATCATTGTCTGGATCTGCTGATTCCATAAGAGAGTGGAATATAATTTCATCAGCACTGCGAGATTCGGCCTCGGACTTGTGGGATTCTAAAGCCTTGAGGAGCCCCTCGATGCGTTTGAGAAACCCGTCATTGATGATGCGCTCATATTTAAAAGTGGTGATTTGGAGCTTGCGATGATCACGTTCTTGGTGAATTTGATTCTGCTTCGCCCGGATAAAGGAGCGTTTGTCCACGTTTGGGTGAACTTCGATGTCTGAGTCGTCGCTCAGCTCGAGGGCATCCTGAGGTGGTCAGCCTTGGGCAACGCGGGGTTGGTGGGGTAGGGAAAAGAGCTTCGGATTTGGATGGGCGAGAGGTACACACCCATTTACTGTAATCTAAAGACATGTTGACGTATTCAAGGTCTTCGGGGCAGCTTCAGTGAAATGTTTAAAGGTGCCTATGTGTGCTGGAGCATGTAATACGCCCCAACAGTTTATATGGTAATGTTGTCGAAGCTTCCATGGATGCGCACCACTACGGATAGTTTGCTCTGTTTGCTCACTTTATAATAGTACTGTCACGTGATTTTGTCGTAGACACTGTCCCCCTTGTCTGGGCCCTTCAGGCGAGCTCTCCTTTTCCCAACTATCGGAATATGTATAATTAGGCAGCGCTAAACTCGGCGGCGGGGACAGGATACTACTGGATGGCGGCCCCTCATATTCCAATAAAGCCTATTTCCTTTTTTGTTTTCGTCTTTTTAATCATTCTATTTTATATGGGTGGTGCTTGAACTTCACGATCCCCGCGCTTGAGGTCTCTGTTTCTATCTTCACAGATCTGCAAACGCATTACTCTCTTCGTATTTAGGGTACAGCTTAAATAGAGAACCCTCGATCAGAATGCGCTGATCTCTGACCTGGTCTCCATGTGGTGTCAGACGGGAGACGCCCGGGAACGTGTTCCGATCGCTAGCATGGAACGTACCTGCATTTCATAAGTTCCATTATTGGCTAATTTCCGTATACGGAAGAGAGCCCAGCCACCATATGCAAGAAGAAGGGTTGTGAGTGGAAGCGATCAATCCCTCTGCACGCTCGGTCCACGCCATATCCCCATCCAGAAACCCAACAGCAGTCCGAGATGAGGCTTTCTTACCATTCGTCTCGTATATCGCTATTCTAGACCGTCCTGTAAGCCAATCCTGCTTCTGTCGGGCCACTTCTCCTGCACATTTGCGGCGTAGCAAGCCTCTATCACCACTAGACTGTTTATTCTCACCGTGACTCGAAATAGGCAAATCCACACTACCCCGTCCTTCATGCCTGTTCCTCATCCCACGCGGCGCAGCTGCGGGAGAAAAGAGAGCAGCGAGTGTTGGTGTTGGCATGAGGGCCAATGAGTTTTATGCAAATGGAGATACGACTTGACATATCCCGTGTGCTTATGGCACCAGCACTCTTGTTCGAAATCATGCCCATGGGGACCTCCAATAGAAACAAACGCCCTAGTGTCTGTATTTGTGATCCGGGCTGATGGGTGAGTCCTCTCATAAAGCGTGCCCGCCCCGTCTCTCTCAAAAGCTTGATCCCACAGTGCTTCTGACTTCGTCGCCCATCACTCTCTTTGGGATCTGCCTGTCAACTCTCATTTATCGATTTATCGATACCACAGTCGTTACGCTTCTTGTTTTGAAATATAATTTTGTATCATGGCTCCTTCATCAGTCTTTGTGAAGGCCGGCGTCGTCGCCTTTGCTGCATTCACATCGTCGGCCGCAGCGGCAGTGGCCGCTGTACCAACGGAGTACAAGGTTGCAGATGTATACCAAGGACAGACTTTCTTTGATCAGTTCAACTTCATGGACGTATGTATTGTTGCTATCGTGTATCCTGCAAGGCTAAAAATTGTTAGGATGTTGACCCGACCCATGGATTCGTCGACTACAAGGGACAAAATGTTGCCAAAAGCCAAGGATTGATCAGTGTCAACGCACTTGGACAAGCATACCTGGGAGTTGACTCGAAAACCGTTCTTAAGAATTTGAATGCACGCGGCAGGGCTAGTGTTCGAGTGGAAAGCAAGAAGCTCTATAATGGAGGCCTCTTCATTGCCGATATTGCCCATATGCCCTCGTCTGTCTGTGGTGTGTGGCCGGCCTTCTGGACTTCCGGGCAGCAAAACTGGCCAAATGATGGTGAGATTGATATTATCGAAAATATCAATGAGGCCCAGCAGAACGCCGTCACACTGCACACGGGGACCCAGGACTGTACGCTTTCCAAGGCTGCTCAAGGAGGAAGCTTGGTTACTTCGCACTGCTCCAACTATTACGCAGACCATGTGACGCAGTGGGAAAACCAAGGTTGCTCGGTTGATAGCACCGACTCTCTCAACAACTACGGCGACAGTTTCAACTCGGTTGGTGGTGGGATCTACGCACTGGTTAGTTCGGACAGACGTTGGTGCCCGATGCCTACTGACAGTTATTTTAGGAATGGACCGAAACGACTATCAAGGTCTGGAATTTCCCTCGCCTCAGTGCCGATGCTATCAACGCACTGAGTGCACACCCAGACCCAACCAAATGGCGCAAGCCGACTATCACCACCGTTGGAGGATCTTGTGAAGTTAAGAAGCAGTTCAAAAACCACAACTTGATCATCGACACGACCTTCTGTGGCGATTATGCTGGCCAGGATGTTTTTTGGAAAGCGACTTCGTGCTACAAGTCCGACCCAAAGAAATATGCGAGCTGTGCATCCTATGTGGCGGCAAACCCGAGCAAATATAAGAACGCATACTGGCTTTTCAACGGTGTCAAGGTTTACCAAGTCGGCCCCAAGTCGGTTACTAGCAGCACTTCAACCACGTCAACTTCGACCAAGGCTTCAACTTCCACCGAGGCTTCAACTTCCACCGAGGCTTCAACTTCCACCACTTCAACCGAAGCTTCAACTTCGACAGAGGCTTCAACTTCGACTGAGGCTTCAACTTCGACTGAGGCTTCAACTTCGACTGAGGCTTTCACTTCGACCGATGCTTCAACTGCCACCGATGTTTCCACCGCGACCGATGCTTCAACTGCGACTGATGTCTCAACTGCCACCGATGCTTCAACTGCCACTGATTCTTCAACTGCGACTGATGTCTCAACTGCCACCGACGCTTCAACTGCCACCGATGCTTCAACTGCCACCGATGCTTCAACTGCCACCGATGCTTTAACTTCGACCGCCTCAACCTCGGAGGCTAGTGATGTTCACTCCCCAAATCCTACCAGCACTCTGTCGTCGAAGTCATACAGCAACTCTTCCATGACCGCCCCGACTTCGTATCCTACACTCACCTCCACCGTTATCACCACCTCCGTGTATACCGTCACTAGTTGCGCGCCAACCGTGACAGACTGCCCGCTTGGCCATATCACTACGGAAATAATCACAAGCTTAACTACTTGGTGCCCTGGCAACCCAACCTACACACCCGTCCCTACCACTACCCCTGCATCTGAGGAGTACACCACGTCGACTGTATATGCGACCAACATTGTGACAGTTACGAAGTGCCCCCAAACCGTCACCGACTGCCCCGCTTCATCCACGGTCGTTGTGACCTCCGTATACCCAATTTCGACCACCGTCTGCCCCGTTGGTCCTCTGCCGACATACTCCGGTGTACCTTCTGTGATTCCCCCATACGGAAATGGCAATGGGACCTCACCTGCTGGCCCTACCGGACCCCCTGGGCCAGGAGGACCTTCAAACCCAACCAAGACATCTGCACCTGTACAACCTTCAAACCCAACCAAGTCATCCGGACTTGTACAACCTAGCAAGCCAGTTACTCCACCGCAGCCTAGCAGCCCAGCTTTCGGCAGCTCTGGAGGCAGGATTGGAGCTAGTTTGACCCTGTTGATGGGTTTTGCTGGTGTCGCGCTACTTTTGTAGGGACCGCAAATAGTTGATTAGTTCGAGTTAAGTTTGGATGTATGTCAGGAGGGATCTATTTATTTGGAAATTTACGTTGAGAAATAACGATTGGAGATTTATTTGTGGTTTGATGGGTGAATGGAGTGGGATGGAACATGCCAGATCATGATTTTTGTTTACTTTTTAATTCGTCCCGATTTAACGATTGGATACCTTATATTCTCTTCTCCAGGATAATATCTTATAACTTTGTGGCGCGTTTGAAGTGACAGTGTAATATAGAGGCCTGAACGGGAGGCTTTTACTCCGAAGATTATCGGTGATGTTAAGAAACGAAGATAAATAAGTAAAATCACAATTATTAATTATTAATTTGATTTGATTTGATTTTTAGCCATATAACGTGAGTTGGTCCCAAATGCCATATGTCTAAGTAATTATGTAGCAACCCCCCTTTGAGCGCTGAAATACTGCTATAATCCACTTCCCCCATTTCTACTCACGCCAATCCTTTTGGACCCTTCTTTCGACCAAGTTGCCCCTGAAAAGCATGACCCCGTGGCAAAGCACGATGGGTCGCACGTGCTTACCAATTTTCGAGCTCTTTTGCCGGATGAAAAAGGCCGAGCTCCGTTAGCGCCCGGCGCCGGCATCACGGACCCTATGTTGAAGTCAGTCTCAATGAGAAATGTTGAGCTTCACCGGAAGCATCGCACATTTACGCGCATGAATCGCGACAATGAGACTTAGACGACGTCAATTATCGCAACTCAACCGGTTCTGATATCACTTTCCATTTCGAAGCTGTTCTGGTAGTTAGCGTTCGCGCGATGCGCGGCTCACTTGTGCCGCGGAGCAAGGCACTGGGGGCCTTGTTGGATAACGTTATTACCAGACAGGCTCCGGCCACGCAGCATGCTCAGGGACCTCTGAGGCAGACGTCGCCGATATATAAAGCTGCATTGAGGCAGCTGACCACCACGTTTCTGCCGAAGGCGAGACTGCCAGCCACGCAACCGAAGTCGAACACTGCCAATCTAAAATTAGTATCGTCATGGACTACTACTAAACCGAGCTGGCCGTCGCCGGCTACTCAGCTGCGAGCACTTTCCACAACCCCGCAACGGAAGGAGGTGCGGAAGACAGAACCGGCCCCGACACCACCGAAGAAGGAAGACTGGAAGGAGCAAGCCCGGCGAGAAGAGGAAGAGGAAGAAGACTTGGAAGCCGAGCGCGGCTTTGGTCGCAGTGAGAAGGCATCTCGTGCGGCGCAAGTGAACCTCTCCGCACGACTGGGAAAAGACACGAAAGGAGTCAAGAACACTGCTGGCTTCGGCGAGATATGGCGGCTGATTAAGATTGCGCGGCCCGAGGCCAGATGGCTCGGACTCGCATTCGTCTTCCTGCTAATATCGAGCACGATTACCATGTCAATCCCATTCTCGATAGGAAAAATCCTTGATCTGGCGACAAATGAGAGCGGCGAGGGAAAGCTCTTTGGCTTAGACCTGAAGCAGTTCTACATTGCACTTGGTTGCGTTTTGACCATCGGAGCAGCGGCCAACTATGGACGTATCATTATTCTACGGATTGTGGGTGAAAGGATTGTGTCGCGCTTGAGAAGCCAATTGTACAGACGCACATACGTCCAGAACGCCGAGTTCTTCGATGCGAACCGTGTTGGTGACCTCATATCGAGACTGAGCTCCGATACTGTCATCGTTGGAAAGAGTATCACTCAGAATCTTTCTGATGGCCTCCGTGCATTTGTCAGTGGTGGTGCCGGATTCGCAGCTATGGCTTGGGTCAGCATTAAACTCACCAGCATTCTATGTCTCATGTTCCCGCCTGTCGCCATCGGTGCCTTCTTCTATGGCCGAATGATTCGAAATCTCAGCCGCAAGATCCAGCGAAACCTAGGTACATTAACCAAGATTGCCGAAGAGCGCTTGGGGAACGTGCGAACCAGTCAGGCATTTGCGGGTGAGATCCAGGAGG
Source organism: Pseudogymnoascus sp. VKM F-4281 (FW-2241) (assembly GCA_000750745.1). Lineage (NCBI taxonomy): Eukaryota > Fungi > Ascomycota > Leotiomycetes > Thelebolales > Thelebolaceae > Pseudogymnoascus > Pseudogymnoascus sp. VKM F-4281 (FW-2241). The sequence continues at coordinate 81,732 of JPJV01001008.1, forward strand.
TGTCTCGGTATAATAAGCAAATCAAGAAAATTTTCGCATTGGGAAAGAGAGAAGCTATTATCAGCGCGACTTTCTTCAGTTCCACTGGGTTCATGGGAAATATGACTATCTTGGCCCTGCTATACTCCGGTGGTGCAATGGTCAAGAGCGGAGCTATAAGTATCGGCGACCTGACATCCTTCCTCATGTACACAGCCTACGCCGGTTCCTCGCTATTTGGACTGTCCTCTTTCTACTCCGAATTAATGAAGGGCGTTGGCGCTGCATCCCGTCTGTTTGAGCTTCAAGACCGCAAGCCAACAATCCACGCTACGGTGGGACTACCTGTCAAGTCAGCCCAGGGCCCGATCACATTTAAAGACGTCAATTTCGCATACCCAACCAGACCTGCGGTTGACATCTTCTCCGGACTAGACTTCACCATCCCCTCCGGCTCGAACGTCGCCATCGTCGGCCCCTCAGGCGGCGGCAAATCGACAATCGGCTCCCTCCTCCTGCGCTTCTACAACCCGACATCAGGCCAAGTCCTCATCAACGGCATCGACATCTCGACCATGAACGGCAAATCCCTCCGCCGCCGCATCGGCATGGTCGGCCAAGAACCCGTCCTCATGTCCGGCTCCGTCGCCGAGAACATCTCCTACGGCCGCCCCAGCGCCTCTCGCAGCGAGATCATCGCCGCCGCGCGCAAGGCCAATTGCCAATTCATCGAGGACTTCCCCGAGGGACTAGACACGCAGGTTGGCGCGCGCGGCGCGCAGCTGAGCGGTGGCCAGAAGCAGCGCATCGCTATTGCGCGGGCGCTGCTCAAGGATCCGGATATCCTGATCCTGGACGAGGCGACGAGCGCCCTGGACGCGGAGAGCGAGACGCTGGTTAATTCAGCGTTGGCGGCGCTGCTGAGGGGTCACAACACGACCATCTCGATTGCGCATCGCCTGAGCACGATTAAGCGCAGCGATCGCATTATTGTTCTCGGCAACGATGGAAAGGTTGCCGAGATGGGGACGTATAAGGAATTAGCTGCGGATCCCGAGAGTGCGTTTACCAGGCTCATGGAGTGGCAGATGAGTGGTGGGGAGGCCTCTGAGGAGGCTGCGAGCGTCAACCAAAAGGGTGGTGGACATGTGACGGAGAGCGAGGTTATTGCCGATAACCTAGCACGAGAGGCGATTATGGCCGAGGAGGAAGAGGCGCACCATGCGGAGGAGGAGGCGGAGGAGGAGGCGGAGGAGAAGCGGGCAGAGGAGGGCGGTGTGGATGGCGAGGTGAAGAAATAGGGGGCGGGCGGTTTGGAAAGACGGCGTTTTAGTATAGAGCGGGGACGTGTGCGCATGTTTTGTCTTGCGGACGTTTGTATATAAGTAAGTGATACTCCTCTCATCGAGGGGATTGTTTAAAACACAGTTGCGTAGACGTATAGTTTGGCACTGTAAAATAGAAAGAGAGGAAAAAAACTTAATTATCCAACTATCCCAGTCGTCTGGTCTCGATCGTACTTTATGGTGGTGAGACAATAATTGGATGTCATGGTCAAAACTCTGTTATCATTTTGCTCGAAACTTATAAGGTATACACAACTCATCAATCATCAACCAAACAATCAAAGACAACAGTCTATATTTCTATATTTCTAAACCCCCAACCCAACCAGCAAACCATGCTAAAAACAAAACATCAAATCACCCCTAAGCCTTCTCCCCAAAAACCAACAACCTCTCGCCCTCCACGGGCAAAAAGCTCTTCTCCCCCGCCTCCGCCCCCGGCGCCCCAACCACCAACTCAGCATCCAACACCCAATCCTCGGACACGCCCCAAGTCTCCCTAACGCGCGCATCAACAAGCGGGTTATAGTGCTGCAGGTTTCCGCCCAGCCCCTCGGCCGCGAGGGCGGTCCAGAGGGCGATCTCGTGCGCGCCCGAGGATTGGGCGGCCCAGTGGGGGAATTTTTCGGCGTACATTGGGAAGGCGGCTTGTTGGCCTAGGATGGTGGGGGTGTGTGTGAAGAAGAGGATCTGGGGGGGGGAG
>JPJV01001009.1:0-28222 GCA_000750745.1 Pseudogymnoascus sp. VKM F-4281 (FW-2241)
ACCCCCAGACCTCACATCCCCGATTTCCTCACCCCTCCCCAAACGCACCAAAACCGCACACCACGACTCTTCCATTCCCGCCCCAACAAACGGTGCAATGGCCTCTTCAGCTCCTGCCGCTTCTGTCCCAGTGACCAAGGTCCAAGATGGGCCCCACCTCCTCATCAAGAAGCTGAGCGACAAGGCTAAGCTCCCTACCCGCGGCAGCGCTTTTGCGGCGGGTTACGACCTGTATGCCAGCAAGGAGACGACTATTCCCGCGCGCGGGAAGGGGCTTGTTGATACTGATCTGAGCATGGCTGTGCCTGCTGGAACCTGTGAGTCTCACCGCCTCCCCCTCCACCCCTCCACCCCTCCAACCTCTCTTCCTCCACAAAACACCAGCCTCAGTCAGACTTGTTACTAACTCCGATGCTAATAGATGGACGCATCGCCCCTCGCTCCGGACTGGCAGCCAAGAACTTCATCGATACTGGCGCGGGCGTTATCGACGCCGATTACAGGGGCCAAGTGAAGGTGCTACTTTTCAACCACAGCGACGTGGATTTCGTGATTAAGGAGCACGACCGCATAGCGCAGTTGGTGCTGGAGAGGATCTACACGCCGGAGGTTATGGAGGTGGCGGAGCTGGAGGAGAGCGTGAGGGGGGAGGGCGGGTTTGGTAGCACGGGTGTTGCTAAGGCTTGAGTGGCGTAGATGGAGGGCATAGATAGATGGGGAATGATGCGATGCAGTTATGTGGTATAGATGGTGATTAGATTAGGTTCAATTACCAATCCCTTATTCTCTCACCCTCTCTCCCTCCCTCTTATTTCCTCTATTCAGTGCTCCTCCCCAGTCCGTCTGTACTGTAGCTCTAAAATCTAGTTCTAGTGTCTTTGTCGTGTGCCCCTGTATACTCAGAATATTCCTTCATACAGTTCCAATTGGCAAATTCCCGACAATATCGATTTTCTCCGCCTGGTACTTCACCTCCGGATGCTTCAGACACTCCAGGTTCCTCACGAGCCTCACCTCCGCCGCCTTAGTCCTCATCAAATGCCTCTGCTTCTCCACCTCAACATCGTCCCCAGCTCCATTAGCCGCGTGCTTCGCCTCCCACGCCGCAATCTCTTCATTTCTCTTCACCAGCGTCAGCGCCAAAACCTCCTGCATGCTCGCCAGAGCCTTCTCAACGGCCTTCGCCAACGGCAATTCAGTCGCAGACACCTCATCACCACTCACCCACGCCTCCTTCTGTCCAAGGCCCTCAACAGCACACACCGCTTCGCGGAACCTCACAACCATAAGCGCCGCGAGCATATCGCCCGTTCCACAGAAGAAGCAGTCGAGTGACGGGACTTGGACGCGGAAGATGCGGGGTTTATCGAGAGAGGTTTTCGTGCTCCCTACAACTGAGAGAGAGGGGACTGCGCCTGGCGCGGTGAGGTTGACGGATGTTATCAGGATATGCGGGACTTTGTATATTTCGTGGATGGAGGTGATGGCTTCCTTTAGCGATTCCACGTTTGTGATTTTGACGCCGGAGAGCGACCTAGTGGGTATTAGTCAAGTGCTGCTGGGCGCGCAGAGAAAGGACGTAACGAACTCTGCTTCAAACTGGTTTGGCATGATCAAATCCGCGTCATACACCAGCTTCTTATACGCCGGCACGACGTCCTCCGCGACATATAACTTCCCATTATCCCCCATAACCGGATCGAGTACCCAGAAGAAACTCCCCGGCTTCTCAGCAGCCTTGGACTTTAAATCCCGCGCGATGGTGCCAACCACCTCCACCGCCTCCCTGCCAGGTATGTATCCCGAGAGCATCATATCAAAATCATCGAGCCCCGAGTTCTTAAGCCCAAGGTATAAATCCCCGATATCAGCCGCCGTCGCTTTCGTGCCCTTGACTTGTCGATATCCTGTATGATTGCCTTCCTCCAATATTAGCTGTCGCACCCTCCCAATCGGTTGCGCAGAGACGACATACTAAAATTCACCGTGTTTATGGCTGAGGCTTCGCATCCCAGCGCTTGCAGCACAAAGGCTGCCATCGTGTTCCCGACATATCTGCGCGGTCTTAGTGGTGTGACTCGGGGGGTACCAGACGCCGTCGCGGAGGGACTCACCCATAGGTGACCTTTGGGAGAGATTGTCAGTTCGGGGACGCCAGAAAATGGTAGTAGTGTATCCATACATGGCTTGCGATTGTGAGAACCCTGGTCTCTGGTATTAGATCCTGGGTTGCCATGTCGCGCTGTGCAGGAGCAGTAATGCGGGGTTGGTGCGGGGTCCTGAATGGGTTATCCGGCCCGTCCTGAAAATTATGGTCGTGTTCAGGGCGGTGAGGGTCCAGTGCGTAACGGTGTCGACGTATGACGCTCAATGCGTACTATGGAAGCATAGATTTTATATAGATGGCAGAGGGATGATGATTTCCGTTTGTAATCACGAAATATGACTCGGGACCCTAGCGGCTCCTTTGGAGACTGTGGGGAAATGTCTTGGCGAAGCTCTCTACCATCACCGCATCTACACATGTCACACACCGTCTTTACAGCTGCAGGTGAACTTTATTGTTCTCGAGATCTGTTTGTAGCAGTAGTGCTCATGTTTGTCTGAACCTTAGCTAAAACATATTTGTTCGTTTCTCGTAAAAAAAAAAAGTCAATAATCGCAGACGAGAAGAACCAGTATCCATGAAAGTCAACCATACGCGCCCTGCAGGATGTCAAATGCTCTTTATATCATTACTATCCCAATCCATCTATTCGTCGTCACCAATCTAGAGTACGTTAGTAGAGTACAAGCAATAATGATGATGGTGTAAATTACCTTTGGTGCCAAGTAAAACCTCAAGTAGCTGCTGCCGGCCAGCGCATACTCTACCAGCAGAGGAACCTCGGGGGAGAGGCACAGCTTGACCGTTCCAGACAATCCGGAGGCCTTGCAGAAGTTGACGAGGTACTTGAGCGAGAATGTTAAGGCGACCGAGTCAGTGAGCTCAATCTCAACATTGTTTTCTGGCTTGTCGACGTTTGTGTGGCTGCGGAGGGTAACAGCTCCATTTCCAATATCACCAGCGCACGAGAACTTGACTCCATCTTTGGAAGCTTCGATAGACACTACAGTGCTCGTTAGGTAATGTACGTTTTGGGGGTGCCATGGTGAGTAGCTACTTACCAGATTCGGAAAGTGCCATCAAGTCCATGCAGATTCTCTTAAACTCAGCAGATGGCATGGAGACGCTAGCAGAGTACTCGGTCTCTGGGATACCAAGATGCTCCTGGTCGATATCCATCAACTTGAGGTCATACTCGCTCAACCTGTCGCTGTCGCTGCTCTCAAAGACAAGGTTCAACACATCAGGCGCGTCCTCAGCCTTGATAGTGAGAATATCCTCGTTTTGTGCCGCACGGAGAACCTTGGTCAAAGACGTAAGGTTAACACCAAGCGCGATGTTGCGATCGCATCGGTATGGAGAAAATCCCTCGGCCTTGAGCATCATGGACACGAGCGCGACGTGCGAGTTGTCCATGGCTTGGAGGGCGATTCCGGAGTCATTGCAGTCGAAGTTACAGTCTTGTACCAGATCTTTAATGGCATCGACAACCTGCACAGGTTAGTCCGTATCTTCTTAAGCGTGTAATCGGCCCATTCTCACCTTCTTCAGCAGGTTTGCCTGTTCGAGACGTGCTTCAAGCACTGGGTAATAGTCAGCAGCGGAAGAAATAGTTGCATTGAAGCTAAAGAGGTTGATCTTGACATACTTTTGACTAGATTTTGTGGTTTGTTGTGTGCGAGGTATAGAGGCGATGTTGAGGTTGAGTAACAAGAGTTGCGGTGATTGCAGTTTACGTGGTTTTCGTGAGGTGAGAAGTGTGGAGGGGCAAGGGACGCGTTCAAGTAGCGCGTTTGCTCTACGCGTTAAGTGGTTTCCGCTGCGACAGCCCCCTGAAATATAATGATTATCACGTGATTACCAGACTGTTCAAATTTCTTCATCGATATAGTTGAAGCATCTGATTGAGCAAAGTACGAGCAGGACAACTTATTATTTATCTAATTACAGATTTCCGGGTATATTATATACTCCTAGGCCCCTGGCCATGCAGTTGGGCTTCCACCCAGGAAAGCGCCACCAATTAAGTTTGAATAAAATCGCCGCCATCAAGCCCTCTTGGTCGATTATATACAGTAAAATTCGTTCATCATATTGACGTAATTCGTGTTCCTGGTCCAGGTCCTGGTCCCGTTTTGCGCCGAGGTCGGAGATTTATCACCGACTCGAGTTCACGAAGCATCTTCGTGCTTGCCTCGGCCGTTTCTCGCGCCGTTTCTCGCTTCACTCTGTCTTCCTTCATCTTGACAATTCTTTCTTCTCGCGTGAGGGTGCTTCGTGGGCCTATGCCTGGGCGTGGGAGGCCAATTGCCTCGAATACCTCTTCATTCTCAGAACTCAGTTCCGGGCTGAGGCGGCTTTCTCCGTTCAATGCCTTCAATGCATCTGCTGGTGTACCTTCTTCCACCGATGTGAGGCCACTTAAGCTTGTTGTCGGGGAGAGTAATCCACTCATAGATGATATACGTCGCTCGTTCCTATCGATTGTATTCGCAAGCGCAGCTTTGCCAGCTTCCCATTCTTTCATTAATGACCTTAAATCCACGCCTATGGCATCATATTGAACCATCAAATGCGGTCCTAGCTGGGAGATGTCTTCGGATTCATCCAAGGTTTTGTCGGACTCTTCTCGTAAGACGTGCATCTTAGCTTGTAAGCTTCTGATCCCTGTGGATAGGGTATTTAGTTTCCGTAACTGGCCTCTCCATCGTTCGCGACCAGGAGTCAGGGGAGACTTTGGGGTCGTTGGTACAGGGAATGCTGATTCGGTTAGCAGCTTCCACAAAATATGCAGAATTGGCAATACTTACATTCTTCTTGTTCAAAAACGGATCGTACCCGGCTCTCAGCTGTAGATGCGACATCCGAAAGCCCCCTAATCTCTTCTACAGCAGTTCTCCACCTCGAGAAATCTTTCTTGCCACCGTCTGCTTCAAGGGCCAAAAGGCAGCAAAGGAACAGCTTGCGTAAGGTGATGAACCTCGATATGAGTATTTTTAAGACTCTTAGGGATTCGTAATCTTCGAACTCGTCTTTTGTGTACTCGGTAAGAGCTTCATGCATATCAACAGTCGTTATATCATATATATCGTAGTATTTTTCAAGGTTAAGCGGTTCCGTTAATGGCAGGAGAGCGATATAGCCTTGGTGATATCGGCGCATAAGGTCTATGGCGCTGTCGAATAATACTCGGCGCAACTGGAGGCACCTTCTCGCTTGGCTGCGATCCTCAAGCCGTGTTATGGGTGGTAGTGGTAGGCTTCTAAGTAGGTATTAGCATCGCAATTAACTATCCCCTGTGTCTATGTGCTTACAATCGATAACCTCTCGATACGAGTTCAACTTCTTGTATAAGAGATAACGCTGCTGCCACTGCGGAATCTAAATCTTGTGTCTGTTCAACCAGTCTCGTAGCCTCAGTAATATTCTGCTCGCGGAGGTAGTGTAACCATTTGCGTCGTAGGTATGCCTGGCCTGTTATTGCAGCTGCCACCAGTATTGCGGCGATTATTATGCACCGCAGTGTGATGGATATCCAGTCCCGCCCAGCAGAACCCCAGCGAATCATCCACGTCACTCCAAACGCAACTGAAGCTGTAACAACAGCGCCTCGTGGGCTAAACGTCTTCAGGGAGGCAACAGGAGCGTCCTGGGACGAGCGTGGGGGGGACTTGCCACTATATCCCAGTCCATGGTATTGTCGGTCATTCAGCAACTGTGATGCCACTATAATATATCGAAACCGTTCCTGGAATTTCGTATTGTCGGCCTTTCCCAGCCGGGAATTCAGTGCTTCCTTCATTATAGGTCAGACAGGATCCATGGCTTATTGTCAGCATAATATCAACGTACCGAATAAGTACTACGGATCGCCGTCGCGGCACTAGCTTTTGGGACGTTTATCCGTAATGGCGAAATAGGTTTGTGGCGAAATCTCGAGGGGACTGTTGGACGGCCTCGCGGCGCGAATGATGGGCTTGAGTTCGTTGAGGACGACTCGTTCTCCTTTTCATCTGGCGACCACGTATCCGATTTGTCGCCATCTCCTTGATGAATCTCCGTCAGTAAGCCATTTTGGTTGGCACGTGGAAGGGGGGACATACCCTCAAAGTAACTAGCGAGAGGTGAGTCTTCGAAGACGACGGCGTCCATGTTGAGTGGTGTTATCGAACGAGGATCATGGTTATAAGTGAAGCCAGTATAGCAAAGCGCGTGGGAGGAGAAGCTGTAAAGAATGCTGGTGTTGACGTGGGCCAGTTCCACCAAGGGAACCAAGGGCGGCCAGGTGTTCCTAGATCAATTACTAGGGACCTCGTTAAGGGTGGGAAATGGATCACGATTCAGAGAAGGCTGAACCACAAAATCTTCAGCCTCGCCGGCTCGGTTGTTTCATAATTTGCTGCTTCAGCTTTGCATGGTTATTACCGCGTGGTTATGTTGTTTATGTAAGCATCTTCAAGTATCAGCACCTGTTATTGCTATTGGTGCTTCTTGAATACCGGTGCAGCACAGTACGATAATTAAACGGTTTCAGTTCAAATTTGATCGGGGGTTGGCAGTCAAAAGTTGGCAGAGTGGTTATAGTTTGATTAGCAAAAAGGCGGGTTTCCAAGAATATGGGGATCAACCACTATATCATGTGGTATTCCTCGGTGGCCATACCCTTACGAATTCCCAACATATGGCTCATGTTGTTGTCGTTGTCGTTGTCGCTGTCGCTGTCATCGTCTCTCTCGTAGCTATCCGGCGATCCTACATGACATATGCTCCAGTTAATATGAGTAACGGATCCGTCATGATGTTTAAAACTCAACTGAGGATAAATGATGAATGACATAAGCAATGTCGATGTCGTGCCTGTTGGCCCAAAAAAGAATGCCATCTCGCTGACAAACACCCCAAATTCCCAACTGTCAGATTCGAACTCTTGGCGCTTCGGTTATTGGAAGCCTACTGCTCTACCTGCATGTGTACTGTATATTAATCACCAGTCAATGTTAAATGATCTACAGTTGACAGGCCATGCCAAGGCTGACTCTTCTCTCCATCATCGACTTTGTCATCACAGCCTTGTGGGTTGTGAGACTTAGTGTCGCGTATTTTGCATCCGGTCTTTCCATTTCCCGTCGCTCACTCCGCAACTCTAACTTCCTCCCCTGTCTATAGAGTCTAGGCTACGAAATCCATATGTCGGAGGCCGGCCAATATAGGGTAATGGGGCATATAACGCCATTCAGTTAGCTCTCTACATTTCATTACCGGAGCCCGGTGACTTTCCCCGGCCCGATCGGCGTGGCGCTAAAGGTAGCTTGGTTGATCACCCAACCCTTCCCCGGTGTGCTTATGTCAAGCTTAGAATACGTGCGCAGTATCAGATTAGTTTTCTGTGGCGTGCCTTTGGGAGACAAGATCGCTTTGGATTCTATGAGCGCGCAAGACCTAATCCATCATGGTAGGGATGTGTTGCTACAGCGTCGTCTGTTGATACAGGTCCGGGTTGAGTCTGACTCTGTTTATATAATGCGGGATAAATCCTCCTCATGGAGTTCCCTGTCTCAAGCTCAGTAGCAGTGATAGCAGTGATAGCATCTTCTATTTCAGACTATTATATATTTTATCAGACTCAGTCTCTATATTCTGTTACCACTAGAGCATTCTTACGGCCATGTCATCAGGCTCTTCTAAACACCGGTCCCCAAAGCACAAGGATAAAGGTGCAATATTATCAGAGAAGAACGAAGCCAATCTTGCAAATGTGAAAAACAACCTCGTGTTGCTGGACAAGATGTTGTCGGAGCGCCCGCAGGAATGGGAGCAATGGCTATCCACCGCACGGTCAGCGATGCGTGCTATCGATGCCATGCGATTCTTGAAGGATACCGGACGGCTTCAGGAGCAGATTTGGTTGATACGAGTGCTTCAGGATTACTCATTTCATGATGCAGACAAAGGCTGTATACGAGATATTGCTCAATGGTGCCAATCATCTTGGTTGAGAGTTTTGAGAGATCATCCTGATAATATCGCCATTTTGAGGGGTATGATATCAAAATATTGTCAGAGGTCCCAAGCTAATGTTTTCTAGGTTTGGGCGATAACTGGCTGCAGATATCACAGGGATTTCTAGCCATAATCCATCGTGAGGAGGGGAGTGGCATATCAAGTGATTCTACTGGTGAGTTCGTCGGGTTTACTGAAAGATATCTCGGCATTTTAAGGCGCCAGGTGTCGCCAGCATCACTACTGACGTAGAAGCAGCAAATATAAACGCCCAGGGCCCGCTTCATGTCGAGGCTCGGACACACCTACAGCCTGCTGTCGATTTTTTCTCTCGGGCAGTCATAGCAGCGGAAAGGAGCAACAATTTGACGGGAGAGCTCCTGAGTTCGGTGAGGATCACATTTACGATAATTTTTCCCCTTCTAATCGATGCTACAGGCGGCGGAAGCTTCTATGAACCTCGGGAATGTGTCCCCTTCATCTTCTGCTGAACAACATTTTGCAAGGGCCGTCAAATATCTTCGGCGGACTGTAGAAATCCCAGGGTACACCCTGAGTACTTTCTTCCAGGAGTGAGTCCCCATGAATGTATCAACTGTGGCGTAGCTAATAGAACTTAGGTACCTGGATGACTATGGTCGATTCGTGGCAACTTGAATATCGTCAGTTCTTGTCATCAAGTATGGGCATTTAAAAATGGGGGAGTTTTTACTGTCGCTCTTTACTCTTTACTCAGCTTATTAAGTATCCGATTGTAGAAAATATTTTATGACAAATCTCGTATATTTTATTTATTGCAGTACCAAAAAATACACATTGATAAAAAAAAATAGCCAGACTAGCAACAAAATAATAAATCCATCATATATCGGCAACGCCGAGTCAACTGCCAAGCCATTTTTTATTTAAAAAAAAACTAGGCCATGCGTATATCAATGTATATATGTATATAGATTCTAGAACGCGAGGTGCCAAATCCCCACCCGCATCCCGGCGATCGCGACAGCCGCCGTCAGATCCGCCACCACCAATCAGCGCCGGTAGCCTAATCCGCGCTTCCGACAGCATCAGCCGCGACCTAACGTCACCTGTACTCCTATACCACGAAGCAGCACGAATACCTCGAACTTCGGACCCAAAAGCCATCCGGATCCCGAACACGTTTGCTCCGCCGGGCGTCCGACCTTAAAGGTCCCAATCGACTGTTCAAGATGATATCGGAGCGTGAACTCCAGATCAATCCGCTGGTGCCAGATAGCATCGTGCACAACACCAAGGTAACCCTCCACCACCGCCCTTCGACTGGGCATTGTCAGATCCCCAGCTTCTCAATCTAATGCATGTACAGACACTCGCCAACCTGCACAACTTAATAGCCTCCCTACTCGGCATTGCCGCTGGCATCCTCGGGCTCGAATCGTACCCCGGCTTCCTCTTCTACGCCCTCCTCACGTTCCTCACATCCGCGCTGGTGTACGTCTTCCGTGTGCGTCCGACCGCTGCTGCGGAACTCGACACGACGAGATATTTTGTTAGTGCGTGGACGCTCTGGACTGGCGGGTTGATTGATGGATTGAGCGGGTTTGTGTTGACGTGGACGCTGGTGTATGGGTTGGTACGGGCATAGGTAGTCGGATCAGGAAGTAAGGGACCGGGATGGGGATTTAAGGGCTCGACGATTCCAAAACGAAGGAATCTGGGTGTATGTGGGTGCAGAATAAGAAAATACCACGCGAGGGTTAGGAATAATGTCACAAAGCACCAACAAACTGGAGGAGCTACACCGATAGAGAGCAGGGGTTTCAGTGGCAATGGCTCGCAGCGAGAATTATCCCACATGCCAATTGGTACTCATGACAAACCTAGGAAAACTCGATGAACCGAATTTAATATCTAGCAAAACAAAACAAAACGTAATATATTCATAATATGTCATCAATACCACTGACATGGTAAATATTACCAATCTACAACCTCTATCACTTTCCCAACAAACCCCTCTAGTCCTGCAATACCCTTCTCACCCCTCTCAGAGCCATAGTATAAGCCGTGGCCGCCACCAGGCATTATCAGAACTTGAGAGCCTAATTCGATCCACTCCCGGGTTGTCATGAGTTCAAGTGTCACGTCGGTGACTCCGTCCGAGCCAAATATAGGAGGCCCTGGATCGTCATCCTCATCCTCGAAGAAATTCGATCCGTCGTCATCTATATCCTGTCCCCTCTCGGAAGCTGGGGCATGCGGCGTGAGCCTGACTACGCGGGCTGATGCTCTGATGGATGCTATGTATATAACAACAAGGCTGCCAAGCGTGATTGAATTGATATCTTCATCTTCAAAAGAGGCAGTGAACCCGCTGACTGCCTGGAGGGACAGCCCGGTATCCTTCATATGGTGACTTGGGATAGCAAGAACCATGCCCTTTCGAAGGCGGGGTGCCTGGGTTGGCCGCCGCTCGAAAGGGTCTGTTGGATTCTCAACTTCTGGTATGTCGAACACGATGCCAATAGTCCCAACCTGCCCAGCTTGCAGGTTATGTACTGGTAGTCGGAGATTTCGTATGCTGACTATATGCGCATTGTGCCATTCGCCGGGAGGCGCGGACGCTGAAGCAGCTTCACGTCGTGCTGCTCGAGCGAGCTCTGAAGCTGACGGGTGGGACGACGATCGTCCAAGGCCAAATTCCGAATCACCGTTGAGAGATGCTCGCGAGTGTTGCCTTGCTCCAGTTGAAGATGATAGTGGCCACAGAGTCTCATCATCACTTCCAGAGTCCGCTGGGAATGGGCCGACAACGATATTGTCTCCAACTGAAATAGACCCAAATCGGAGATGCCCGGCCACCACGGTTCCCTCTTCTAAATTTGTATCTTTGACAGATGTTTGCATGGCAAATGCCGCCGGAAGAGCAAACGTATCTTCAATATGGAACAAACATTCAGGCTGTTCAGGGTTCAAGACTTCTCCTATGTAGTCATGTGAAGTGGGAGTGCTTGGAACTGGCAAACTGCAGAAAAGAGAGTGTAGCATTCGTATCCCCGCCCCATTCGCGGCAGATGTCATGATTATGGGCACCACTTTGGTGAGATTGTCTGGGTTTAGTGTGCCCACAATTTTCTTCACTGTATCCGCATCCTTATGTGGAATGAGCTGAAGGTCGGACTCCATGATGCCCTTCGTTTGATCCGGAGGAACAATCATTGGGACTCTCCCAACGGCCTTTATAGCAGAAAGGATCTTACCCAGTGTCTCTCTTAAACTAGACCGAGAGGCAATATCGAGCTTAGTTATGACGATTGCGAGTGGCTTTTCTAGTTGCAAGCAAAGATCAAGATGTGCCTTTGATAAGTCGATTCCAGCTCCCAGAGTGCCCATGATATCCTGTGCGGAAGACGTTCCTCCGGCCCCTTGAGGGGTGTTTGTTCCATCATCGCCAGCAACACAAAGTAAGGTCCAGTGAGGAGCCCAACCGACCAGTCCACGAACGGTGGTTCGCCGATACCTAGGGTGTCCAGCAGAATCAGAGACAAAAACAAGTCGACCATTCTCAGATTGGGCGTGTATATCAGTCCACGTAGTCACGTTCCCAGTTGCATAATTGATAACTTCTGCTGCAATCTCTGGAGAAGAGGAAGACTTATACCCAACGAGTTCCTGTGCCACAGAACTAGTTATTCCAGAAGCTAGCTCGTGGCGGTGCTTCAGGAGGCTCAGTCTGCTTTTACCCCGGCCATTGTCAATAGTCCCTGTTGATAAAGTCCCCAGAAGGGAGGACTTTCCCGACGTCGTAGGTCCAGTCAACGTGATCCTCAATTGCTCAGTGGAAGATCCGCGAGATATATTCAAGTCCGCGTTTGTTGATAGCCCGGTACCAGCTGTTGCAGCATTGGACATTGGCGAGCTGTTAGAAGGCGCACGACTTGCATCTCTGCTGATCAAACTGAGATCTGGGGTTACCAATGCCTCTGCTACCCAAAGTTTTTCGTGCCGGAGTTTGTCCTCTGGGTGGCGCCTTGAAGGCTCTAAGGCAGCAATAGATTTATCAGTAGGAGATTCTGCGGACGACCATTCGCATTCGCCAACTACAACCATTCTGGTAACTTCCACAACACATCCCAAACTGGCAGCCATAGCCCGGAGATTTGTCAAACTTTCATCCATTTCATCCTTGGCCAAGCCCACAAGCACACCGCTGTCTGAAACACCAATTTCATAAAGCGCGCCGCGACTAGACTCTAATCCGGCCAATAGTGTCCCTGGTCGCGTCTGTATATCAAGGGTTGCCATCGCCTCTGGTAGTTGCGGCATGATCAGCTCGCTAGTAGACGAGGACGAGGCATGGTATGGGGATGATTGCTGCAGCCTCCATAGTAATTGAGTCGTCAGCTGCGTAAGCCGATGTTGTCTTGATTGGTTCGTTGGGGCTGTTGCTGGCTCACCAGTTGCTACTTTGGACTGTGGCGGAGCAGCTGTATGAGTTCCGGTACTGAAAATCGTATATTTCCTCCTTGGGCGTAAGAGAAGATGCAATTTGTATTCAGCGGGTCCAGTTTGCGGTTCCGGCTCGAGCTTGGTAACATTGTAGTCCGAGAGACGCCCAGGCTGCAATGACGTGCCATTCACTGCCCCCACCGGTGCTTTCGAGCCGTGGAGCAAAGATCTATCTTGTGTTCGCGAATCTCCACCAGAAACTGGAGTCTCTGCTCTGGGTGATCCTTCTGCAGGAGTGAGCCATGGAGAGGATATCGTCGGCGGATCTGGGTCAAAGGAGAATATGGATGCCATAACCAGTTCACCGCCTTTTCAACACGGAAGATGTCAAGGTATGACTGGTAAAGCCTGTCACGGCGCAATTATAGTTTTTATTCGTTTGGAAATAAGTATATATGGCAGAGTGTATAATTGTTCAACCATTTTGTTCTTATCGGTTCGTTCAAAGATTGATGTCGGAAGCTATTCGTTCCTCGTGTTATCGATAGCTAGGAGCGATATAAGGCGAGGAGTTTTAGAAAGTCATTGCTAACTAAAAAGACAATATAAAGATATTTTCTGACTACAACCGAGAAGCTTTGGCTCCCTCGATACGTGGGGCGGCCTTGATGTTATAGTTAATCCGCAAGGTGGCACTGGCTTCGGTGAGTCAAGCGGCAAGATAAGGCATATTTAGGCGGCAACCCCACCAAATAATGCACTACTTCGAGACCCCGAGCTTATCCTAAAGGAGACAATACTATTGGCCTGAAACAGACAATCGGTCCTCATACACACGTCAGACATCAGCCACACTCTCGTAACTTTGCCCCCTTCATACTCTGCTATCAACATAAAAACTCATCACTCCAAGCCAAATAAAGCCTGAAAACCCAGAGATATAACCTGTTGCAACGATGAAGAAATTTGGCTTTGGCAAGAAGAAGGAGGCCCGTGAGGCCGATAACAACTCGGGGCGCCCCTCTGCGAACCCATATGCACAGCCCTCACAATCACCAGATCCATACGCTGTCGACACAAACAAGTATGCCAATTACGGCGCAAAGCCAGGGCAAGAGAAACGATCAAACGGTTCATCCAGCAGCGGTGGTGCCAGCCAGCGGTCGCAATACGGAGGTCTACCTAACGGGCCAGGGCCGGCGAGGAACAACTCTTATGCAGCATCCACAACTTCTACGGAATCCCCACCTCCAGCATATGGCGCTGATCGATACGGAAGTGCCAATGGCTATGGCTCGAATCGCTACGATAATACAAGCAGCCCATATGGCGGGGCTCCTTCCGTACAATCGCGTGGCGCAGGCGGCTACGGTGGATTAGGACGGTCGGAGAGTGCCGACACAACTACGACTGAAGACAACAGAAATGCGCTATTTGGGGATGCTAAGGAGAGGAATGCGAAGAAACAAAGCGAGCCACCAGCAAATGCACAACCTGGAGGTGGCTATGAGGCTGGGGCCAGCAGTGGTTATGGAACATACGGCGACAGGCAATTGACTGCCGAAGAAGAAGAGAGCGAGGATGTGGAAGCCACCAAGCAAGAAATTCGCTTCATGAAGCAAGAGGATGTCTCGTCGACCCGAAACGCTCTCCGCATGGCATCACAGGCCGAAGAGACCGGACGTGGGACCCTTGCTCGTCTCGGTGCACAAGGAGAGCGTATCCACAACACAGAGAAGAACCTCGACCTCGCTGCAAACCACAACCGTATTGCAGAGGAGCGAACCCGCGAACTGAAGACTCTCAACAAGAGTATGTTCGCCGTTCATGTGGCCAACCCATTTACTTCGTCATCCCGCAAGGCTGCCCGTGACCAGAATATCCTGGACAAGCACCATGATGAAAGGGATCAACGCGAGGCCACGCGCCAGGCGGCCTTTAGCTCCGGCCAACGGATGAATGGTGCATTTAAAGAGCTGCAGCCTGGAGATCGGGGATATAAAGGACAGGCGGCGCCCAAGGCGAGTTTGGCGGACCGGGCAAAGTATCAGTTTGAGGCGGACAGTGAGGATGATATGATGGAAGATGAAATTGAAGGCAACCTTGGTGAGCTGCACGGTGCTGCACAAAGGCTTAATTTGCTTGCGCAGGCGACGGGCAAGGAGCTGGATGAGCAGGACGACCTTATCAGGCGGGTTGGTGTGAAGGGTGATCGGGTGGATGATCAGATTGCAATGAACCGTGCGAAGTTGGAACGTATTCGTTAGAATACACATACCACCGTATGGATAATGGTACTAGTTGATAGAATATATTGTTATTGGGTATATTCTGATGTCACAAAACTGGCTAGCACTGCATTCAGCATTTAGTAGGAAGGCATGAGCTCGTGAAATATTATGGATAGACCGTCTTCATATTCAATAAATCCTAATCTTACCCTAATCTTACCCTCCTTCCCATGAACCGCAAAATTCGGAACTCCCATGCCTTTTCCATGGTAACCTACGTAAGATTTACAGATTTGCCTTCGACTGCCTAGCCCCGTTTGCTTGCTGGAATATCCTGTACGCCTGCTCGCCGAAAGGCACCATCATGTCCGCATAATCCTTCGCGTTCGCGCTGCTCGCCTGTCTAACCGCATATCGCGCAGCGATACCTTGCATAATGACAGAGCTCCTGTACATTCCAAATGCCGCACCCCATAGCAGATCTGGCCCCGGGTTGTAGCCCGAGGTCTCTGCGTACCAAGATATGACTTGATCCTTCGTTGGCAGGCCTGGGGTAGCGCCAGGAACAAACCCCTTGTGCTTGTTTGGTCCGTCGATGAATGGCATTGTCAAGTTCACGACGTCGGAGAGGGGGTGGCCAATGGTCGACATCTCCCAACTAGGTTTCTGTTGTCAGTATAGTATAACTCAACAGCGTGGGAAGCTCACTCTAATACGCCGATGACTCTGGGCTCGGTTTTATGAAAGACCATGTTGTCAATTTTATAATCCCCGTGGATGATTTGTCCCCTATCCGGTACTTGCGTGCTTGGGTTTTTGAAATAGTCAAGCATCTCGTATACGTGCGGTATAGGGCCAACGGCTTTTCCGGTTTCTATATCCTTTACTTTCGCCTGTGACTCCATTATCGTACTGAGGGTTTTGATCTGTCGGCTGTAGAACCCACTCGCCCTGCCGAATTGTTCGAGCCCGACGCTCTTGATATTGACTCTGTGGAGTTTCGCCAGTGTGCGAACAGCGTCGTGCCACCTGCAAACTCAAGTTAGTAAGAATACCAATAGAACCGTTTCATAATGACCACTGACATCTCGGTCCTCTCCGCTGGGCTCACACCAGGAAGAGTGGCATCCTCAATGATACGCCCATCCAAGAACTCCATAATATAGAACGGGGTGCCAATCACACTATTATCCTCGCACAGACAGTATGTTTTCGGCACCGGCACATCGGTCTTTTCCAAGGCGTGGAGCACTTTATATTCTCGCTCAACCTGGTGAGCTGTTTTGGAAACTAGCTTTCCCGGGGGCTTCTTTCGGATAACGAATCTCTGGCCATCGTTTGCAGTGATTTGGTACGTGGGATTCGACTGGCCGAAACCAAACTGCAATATCTGCTTAGCATGGGGGGGAATTGTGGCAGAATAACCTCTCGCGGCACGAACCTGCTTGATGTCTATGGGAGTTTTGATCTCAGGCACAGACTTGGAGATGTAACGCTCCAGCGCTGCCACATCAATTGGTTGTCTCACGCGTCCTGCCATTTCGAGAATCTACAGTAAAATCTAATAAATTGAAGGAGCGGCGGTGCCGCGGCTTTATCTGTAGATGTGAGGGTAACACCGCACTAACGGCGTACATAATGCGCTGCTCAATATGCCGAGGCCCGTCGGCTGGTGGGGCTAACCTTTCCCCAGGTTTTCGTTGGAGGGGTTGACCCCGTAACCCCCAAAAGACCACCTTGGATATTCCCTTATCAGGGTATTTGCCCACGCCAACGAAACATCGTATTGAGCGTAGCTGGGTAACTCCAGTATCGATGTGCTTTGTCGCCGAGTTTTGATATAATTACATCAACTATCGCGTACGATGATTTATTAGGCGGCAGGTTTATTAATGGTTCATTTTGTATACTAGGAGGATTTACTGTGTGCACGAAAGAATAAGATTTAAACTGGTATTTATCTTCCCCATACTCCTGTCGTAGCCTCGGCTTCAAATCCTACATACGCATTTTTCTATGCCACAGAAAACCCCAACTTTTTACGATACATGAACAAATCCACGTTTCTTCTCTCCCTTATTTTCTGTTTCTTCCCAAGTTTCTTCATCTATGTAGTCCGTGACGCCATGTTCTTGGATCTGAGTACCAACTATTCGGAGCGCAGCAAGGTTGTAGCCCATCTGGTCCTTTTGTCTTTGTAATGACTTCCTCAGATTATTTCGGACTCCATCGAGTACGACTTTCATCGACTTGCTCGCAACAAGTTGCTTGTGGTGAATTTTCAGCATGGAGAATAATATCCGGCAGGTCAACGGAATGTTCATCGATCTTTCCGCGAATATGTTCAAGAAGGTGAAGAGAAGTGGCAGAATCGAGAAAGGAAGGACGAGCAGAGCATCTTGAAGAGCTGCAGCCTTGATGCGTTGTAAGACCGTCATGACATGCTGCTCGGCGCTGATGTTGCCAAGAGCCATATAAAGGGGATTTCTTGGCGGCGGAGCTGTGTTTGGGTTGGCTGCCTTTTCCAACTTATATTCTTCCATCAGTTCATGGTCTGCGATACCAAGTTCGAGAGCCTCAACAATCTTCTCTCCAGCCATGAGCGTTTCGATAGTTTGCTTGCCTGCATCGCCAGCTTCGTCATCCCCCTCCCCGTCCTTGTCTAGCGAAGTCGTCAAAGTGCTCTCGTACAATTCCTCCAGCTCCTTTTCCTTTTCTTCTTCGAGGAAAATTTGCTCATCGGACTGCTCCCATACACGGATGCTCTTGTCGTGACTCGCACTAACAAGGAACGACCCGGTTCTGCTAACAGCCAGTGCCCAAATCTCCCCGTGATGCCCATCTAGTCTCTGAATCTGCTCGAATTTATCACCATCCCAATACTTGATCATCTTGTCTTTGGAACTGCTGAAGAAATGATGGCCATTCCCATCTTGATTGTGCGGAACGAATGCTACCTGCAAAATACTGTCTTGGTGGGCAAAGAAGGCCTTGTGACAGTCACCAAAATCCAGACCCCATAATCGAACATTTTTGTCGGCAGAGCAAGTTACAATAAGCTTGCTATCGTAAGAGATATCCATATTCAAAACAGGTAGTTTGTGGCCGTATAGGTTTAAGAAGAGCTTAAGAGAGTCGTTAAAGAACACCTTGACCGTGTTATCAAGGAGGGCAACTGCCAAGAGGCGAGAATCTGGCGAGAATTTGAGACTGAGAACATCGTCGGCAACTTTGAGGGTTCGAGTGTGTGCCAACTGCAGCTTAGGTGCCGTGCGCTTTGTTCCCGGGATTTCCTCCTGCACGATTTCGAAGTTCCAAAATTTTGCAGACTTGTCCGCGCTACCAGACACGACGGACCTTCCGTCAGGATGGACTTGAAGTGTCCAAATAGCTCCCTCGTGTGCCTTGACCGTATCAATTAGTACTGCAGAAGCAACATCGAACAGTTCTAGCTCGCCAGCCTTTGTCCCCACCACCACAATCTTATCACCCGGTAAGAACGAGCAGCATAAAGCGTAGCCGCATTCAAAAGTCCGAATACAGCTCCTGGTCTTGACGTTCCAAATCTTTAGACTTCCATTTGAAGCTGAAGCCAGCATCCTGTCGTCAGAGCTCAGGGCCAAAGCTCTGATATCAACTCGGTGGCCAGGCTGGTCGACTGAGAATGCCCTCGTATAATCAGGCATCCCTTCAGCCTGAGCCTTTTTCTCTTTTGTTGGTATCTTGTAAATCTCAAGCTGGTTGTTTGTTGTCGACACGAGCAGCTCAACACTTTTTGAAGACTTCCCGGATATCCAGTCGGCAGATTTAACTCGGCCGCCAGTTCTAACGATGACATATGGCACAAAGACCTCTGAGATATCAGCACTTGATACATCGTCGGGCTTGTCGTCGTTTTCTTCGCTGGCTTTACCCGCCGCCACAAGTTTTTCGCGCCTTCTCTTACGTTTCCTAGCAAGACTCTTCTTAACTTCTTCAGGCGACTTGATTCTCCATATTTCTACAGCCTTTTCGGAGCCATGGACAGCAAAAAAGTCTTGCTTTGGGTGGAAGCTGACTTCTAGTGCTTTGTCTTTCCCTTGCCTATGCAAAAGTCCACGTGAAGTGAGATAGTGGCGGTCGAGCGGCCTATCAACACTTTTTGTGAGTGCATATAGCCCATCGGTGTCGATCGACCATACTTTTATCTCTCCATCATTGCCAGCAGTTATGCAACCACTGCCATCCGGCGAGATCCCAAGCGCCCAGCATTCTCCATTCGATTGAGCGACATGTGTCTCGATACAGTGCTGCAAGCTGATATCCCAGATTTTCACGAGAGAGTCTTTGCCGGTAGTTAGAAGAAAACCTTCCGATGTGCCCTCTTCGGTGTCGACGGCCATCTCGTCATCCTCCGTAGTTATTGGCGCACTTGGCTGCAGAAATTCCAATCCGGTAATTTGGTCCTTGTGACCTCTCAATTTGAACAGCCCAACCTCAGCGATCAAATCCCAGACGATCACGTCTGTATCTCTCGATCCACTTGCCAGCCTCACGCCGGACTTGTCGAATGCAAGCTTTGTAATCGCTGACTTATGCCCATTGAAACTGACAATAACTGTTGCAATTTTGGAATCCCATATCCTGATACTGCCATCTTCGTAACCAACAGCAAAAATGTCGCGATCCGTCTTACTTTGTGCAATTACAGTCACCTGTGCTTTGCAGTCACTGGCTTTCCAACGGCTCAAAAGTTCTCCCTTCTTCACATCCCAGCATAATACTTCTTCGTTTGCTGCGACAACAGCTCGGCCAGCCCCAGTGTTCCTGGCGCTGCTTGACGAATTGTCGCCGAGAGTCCAGACTGCATTCGCATGGCTTGAAGTAATGAGCCCGAAGGTCCTCGCATGCTCATATTTCCTAAAAGGGTCAGCATGACCTCAGGATCAATATCTGGGAAAAATTCTCTCACAAGTATGATTTGACCATATTTTCTGCTCGGCGCAAAAGATATTGGTCTTCCTCCAGAATTATTTTTGCGCCTTTTCGATTTCTTTATCGTTATCAGTACCTTTCTGCAACCTGAGGCAACAACCACCCGCAATCAGCCAGCCATTGATTGCGGGGCCCACATTCGTCACCACCAAACTCACTACAGCTTGACGTATCAGTACGTCCAAGGTTACGAGCAAAAACAAATTCCCCAGTCGGATCCTTGGGCCTCAGTCAACATGCTTCTCCTAGACTATCAGAATGTATATATACAATCTGTGCTCACTGAGCGCTTCTCAGGGTATGGTGGCAGCTGCGGCTCTCTCAACCAGGCTAACTGTCAGACAGTGCCCCTCCAGCGTCTATCGACCAGACAGTCTCCGACTTCGATGGAGTTACTTTCCACGTCTCTACTCCCGAATCAAAGTCCAAGATCTTAATATCCCTCCAGATCAAGTGCTACGATGAACTTGTCAAGCACGGTGCAACACAGGTTTTGGAACGAGAGTATGGGTCTTACGTCGTTCCGCCGGAGAATGGATATGACTTTTCAGTCCAGGTGGACTTGGACAATCTGCCGGAAGATCAGGGTTTGAACAATGCTCAGATAAGATCAAAGATTTGAGGCTGACATCTCAATTGATAGGTGAACGGGATGCGTTGATCCGAAGCATTTCCTTACTAAAGCGCAATGCCGTAGCTGCACCATTCGAGCAAGCTTTCGAGGAACATCACGCTCTCCACGAGGAAGCATCTAAATTTACATCAGAAGAAGCTCCGCAAGGCGTACGTGAGGGTGGTCAGGTTAAAGCTATCCACTACCGCGAGGAGGAGGCTATTTATATCAAAGCCAGCCACGATAGAGTCACTGTCATTTTCAGCACGGTGTTCAGGGAGGAAACAGACAGAGTATTTGGCAAGGTCTTCATACAGGAGTTTGTTGACGCCAGACGAAGGGCGATACAGAATGCCCCGCAAGTGCTGTACAGGACGGACCCCCCTCTCGAGCTTCAAGGTGTCCCTGGAGTAAAAGACTCGGGCACGGGTGAGATTGGCTACGTTACATTTGGTATGTATATCACCGTTCTACTTATGCTATTGAGTCTAACTATCCAAGTCCTCTTCCCCAGACATCTTACGAAACAGCGACGAGACGAGGTTATATCACACATCCAAACCTTCCGTGACTACTTCCACTACCACATTAAAGCTTCCAAGGTATGAATGTCACATTAAGGAATTCCGTTTATTTCTATTTACTAAGTTCCCTAGGCATATATCCATTCGAGAATGCGTAGACGGACGGCAGACTTTCTCCAAGTGTTACGACGGGCACGTCCAGAGAATGAGGAGAAGGAGCGCAAGACTGCGAGTGGCCGCACATTCAAGGTGCAGGGTAACTGAGCGCTTTATGTGGTATGAGCCTTCTTTTTTAAAGGCTAGAAATCAAACAATATCCATCCTTCAATCAAGTGCCCCTTCCAGTAGATTAAGACCAAGGCAGAATGGTTGGCTGGGCGATAGAAATTCAGAGAAACACAAGCTTATTCAAGTTTGATACGAACACGAAAATATAAAATGAGATATAGTGCAACTTTGTGATAACGAGTAGTATCAAACCGTAGCTACATCGTACGTTCGTCACGTCGAGTTTATATCTTGTAGGGCTGCGGAGAAGTCGCCAAGGTCTAACTAGCTTGGAACCCCGCCAAAACCTCCTTAATCCCCGTCGCGAGGTCATATCCACACAAGCTTCTGTCGGACTTGCAGCTAATTATCCACCGCAATGCGATGGCCGCCCTGGTCTTCGGACGCCGGAAACGAAGATAGCAACAAGAAGCAACAGGCCGCCTGGACTGACAGTCTCAATGTCACGAATTGGTCTCAATATGCAAACCCGGAAACAGTGGTCCCCACCGTCCTATTGACGGGCACAATCCTGTTGAGCGTTCGCGTTTACCGACTGTACCTACGGCGGATCCCCGACGCGACTCATGTACAACCCGGATTCTTTAGGAAGAGGAGTCTGTTTGGGACCGTGACGAGGGTTGGAGATGGCGATAACTTTCACCTGTACCATACACCTGGAGGTAGAGTGACAGGTTGGGGCTGGCTGCGAAAAGTCCCGGAGAAGGCAGCTGATTTAAGAAAACACACAGTAGGGATACCACCAGCTTTTGACTTGATGGCATTAACAAATTATAGATTGCAGTTCGCATTGCTGGTATCGACGCGCCCGAGGCGGCCCATTTCGGCAAAACAGCACAGCCATATTCTGGAGAAGCTCTTGCCTGGCTCAGGTCATACATATTGGGCCGGAGGGTACGAGCCCATATATACAAACGCGATCAGTACGATCGTGTGGTAGCTACGGTCTATGTTCGAAATGGCCTCTTTCGACGCGACGTTGGACGAGAGATGTTGAAAGCAGGACTCGCGACTGTATATGAGGCTAAATCTGGCGCAGAGTTTGGAAATAAAGAGGATAAATATCGGAGCATGGAGGCTTGGGCGAAGTCCAAAAAGAAGGGAATGTGGGCAGGGTCGCAGAAGGATTATGAAAGCCCAAGAGACTATAAAACCAGAACAGGGGGAACCGAAGAACCAAAGGCCAAGCAAAAGAAACCTGTTGCTAAGAGTATCTTGTGGAAGATATTTGGATCCGGGAAATGAGCTTGGCTGCAGGTAAAGTCAACATATTGTACCGTTTTCGACACAGCAAGCAGAAAGGGGAGATGCTCGGTCATTGGAGACAACACTCCAAAGGACTCTATATGGCACTGATGGGTCAAGCAACCCGCCTCAGATCGACGTGGTATTATAAAGAGCTACGTTGCTGCCAGCACCACGATAAGCTTTATGTTGGAAGAAAGCCGCCTGTCAACAGTACCACGGTACTGAGTCTCTCGCGGGGTATAACTTTGGCCCTACATGAAGAGATCAAGGCCATTGGAGGGTGTTTAGAAATCATCCAAAGAGTGCACCAAGAGTGCACTCGTGGAGTCGAAACTAGACTGAGGTCACTGGAGTTATCAGACAGGTGCTGTATGGAAATAATATAAAGATCCCAAACTAATGTATTTCTGACCAGCGCGTTGTTTATCTTCGCGACCCCCATTAGCGACAGTGAATCTAAAGTTCTACTGTGTTTTGATAAAATTTTGACACGTGAGGCAATAATGAAACTTGGGAAACCCCTGGGATGACCTATGGCCCCTTTCTGTATGATTTAAAATTGGATGACTACTGTTTTCAACTATTGAATCAACTTCTGTTCTGTTCACGAGAAACAATGAGCCTTTATTTTCAGGGAAATGGGAGAAAGGGACTAGACCCTTAAATTGCCCTGTAACTTTGGTACCTTTCGTACCTGACCGGCTGGACCCCTTAGCCTCAAGAATAAAAGTACACCGGTGAAATGCAGCTTGACATGAGAGCGGTAGTAATTAATGAAGCCGAACGTAGATAATGTCCTATAGATGCAGTAGTAGACCGTTAATACTTAACCACGGTCAGTCCCAGCCCGCCCAAATTTGTTGTCAGACATGAAGTTGTTCCCAACCTCGTATGGTTGACGTTGCAAAACACCCGGCCACCCAATCACTGCATAAGCGAAATCGCGGCCTCAGTCAGATCCTTTCCACTTCATCTCCTAACCAACCTCTCCACGTCACTCAACAACACCACGCTCATTCACAGAAGCACAGCAGGCGGGCTTACGAAAGTCCTCGAAGGAGTCATAATATTTTGGGGTCTACTGGAGGATACACAGATGGATTGATGCCCGTGTTCACTCAAGTTTCAACCTCAACCAGATCCCGACCCACCGTACCGAATTTCGAAATCAAGTCCCTGATCGAGGGCGCCACTATATATCTCCCATAAGAGCCCACGCTCTTGGCTCTAGCGATGAAGCTTCCATCGTTAGTGAGTCGAGCAGCTGGGGAGCAGCTTCGTTTGTCGCAATTGTGCTTCGCCTTGGCCTCGTTCTCCCAACTATCGCAAGCCGTTACCTTCAACCCCATACCGTCACCGAACCTCGATCTGTCGCAGTTCGGCCGCGTCGGTATAGCTGGCGACTTTGATGGCATTTCGTTGTACCGATATGAAGGACAGAGTGAGCTTCAGTCTTCGGGTAATGGCGCAGAATCAGTTCTAGCTCGTTTCCCTGACGGAGGGTTCGCATCGATTGCATCTTCAGATGCCAGCATCCATTCCATGTGCCCACTTGTCTCGAAGGATGGTAGCGTATCTGATGTGGTAGTGGCAGGCAATTTCACCAGCCTGGGGGGTGTGGAATCCCCAGGAATTGCATTGTTCAACCCTAATACCTCGACGGTCACGCCAATTTCCGGGCTTTCAGGCCAAGTTTCGACATTATACTGCGATGAATCCAGCAACACAGTGTACATTGGAGGAAAATTCAAAGCGGCCAACTCGACAAACGCTGCCGCACTGAACAGCAGCAACGGCTTGACAGATCTTCCTTTCCTTGGATTCAATGGCCCTATCACCTCCATCACGAAGTCCTCCGCCGGCAAGATCATATTTGGGGGTTCCTTCACTGGACTTGGAAATGCCACTGTTATTAGCGACCCAGACCAGCAGATCGTCAACATAATTAAAGCCAAGATTACATCTGGACCTGCGCCGACAAACGCCGATTTTGCCGACCCTAAGAACATTGTTTGCAAAGATGGCGGAGTAGATGGCCCTGGCAACACATGGCTGCTTAAAGACAACTCACCCGGATTCTGGAGGGCTGATTTTGGATTTGGATTCCAGCCTACTAAACTGCGACTATGGAATACGCATCAGGATGGAAGGGGAACGAAGACATGGCGCTATACCGCTATGCCAATCAATGGCATCATGAACTTCACCTACGTTGACCCTGCGACTGGGGCCAACTCGTCTTGTAGTTCGGAGTGCCCGTTGTCAAACGATCCCAATGTTCCCTTCCAGGATTTCTTTTTTGTCAATGTTATCGGCATGAATACATTCCAGCTTGATATATCTGACTGGTTTGGAAGTGGCGGAGGACTTACGGGTGTTAAGCTTTTCGAAGACGACATTTACTCGTATGCCATTAACGATTTCAACGAACCCGATTGCGCCGTCTCCTCATCGACAGCCTCGAAGGCAACTGTCGCTGGGCCTTGGGAAGTTACTCCTTCCCGCCAAAGCGTATCGAACTATCTTACCCTGAAGATTGATGGATCAAAAGCTTCGTCGGACTCTGAATCAGTGGTTTTCTTCCCTCACATCAAAGAATCCGGAAACTATTCGGTCAATATTTATACGCCAGGTTGCATCCAGGACGATAGTTGCGCATCCCGTGGGCAAGTTCGCGTCACTGGTACTATGAGTGCTGGGTCGAGCGAACCCGCTTTTCAGACTGATGTCTTTCAGACCAACAACTTCGACAAGTATGATCAGATATACATTGGCTTTATCGACGCAGGCAGCGAGTCATTCCGGCCTTCGATCAAACTTGCCCCGAGCTCTGGACAGAGTGGACAGGTGACAGCTGTGGCAAATAGAGTCGGGTTTACCCTCCTTGACTCAGCTGGTGGCTTGAACAGCCTATTTGAATTCGACCCTGCCAAAAAGTCCATAGATGCGAGTGACTTTGCAGCGTCGGCAATTGATAAAGCTGGTAGTGCACTAAGCCCAGGCGCGGACATCAAAGTTCTCGCCACTTCCGAGGACATCACCATTGCAGGAGGAAACTACAGCGCCGAGGGAATGAACAACATCTTCGCCGTCAACAAGACTAGCTCATTCAGCCTAACGGGAGATGGCCTAAATGGTGCGGTATACGCCATGTTCGTCAACGGCAGTATCGTGTACATTGGTGGAGAATTCGACAACACGAGTAAACCCAACACGAAGGGACTGAATCATGTGGCTGCCTATGATGTATCGAAAAACACATGGAGCACCTTAGGCGCCGGCGTCAACGGACGAGTTTCGGATATTGTTCCCTTTACTGTTAACTTCACTAATGGAGCGCTTGAACCGGTCATTTCTCTCACAGGAAACTTTGATGAAATCAATGCCTTTGGCGCCAACAAGTCCATTCCAGTTTCTGGGTTTGCAATTTGGGTTCCCTCGCAAGGCAACTGGCTTCAAAACCTCAAAGCGACGCAGATGTCGTTCGATGGCCAGTTGACGACTGCAGTTGATCTTCCAAACGGCGGCGGTTCGTTGTTTTCAGGCTCACTATCCTCTTCACAGATTGGCGCCCACGGAGCTGTTGCTCTAACCTCTGGAGAGATTGGTAGCTTCCCCGTGGATATCCAAGCAAAATCTCAGTCATCAAGCCCCATTTCCAAGAGAGCCACTTCAGGCAACAGCTCGATTTCGGGTGTCGTCACTGGCCACTTCTACGAAGCCGACGGGATTAACGTGACTATCTTTGGGGGACACTTTGAAGCCAAGGCTACAGATGGTTCTACGATACACAATCTGCTCATTCTCGACGGTGAAAAATCCGATACGGTAACTGGACTTCCTCAACTCAAGAATGAATCTACAGTTATGGCTCTTGCAACTAAAGACGACATTTTGTGGGTTGGCGGGGCGCTAACGGGCACGGTAAACGGAGGTAGCATCAATGGACTCCTCAATTACAATCTGAAGACGGCAACTACACCCGTCCAGCCACCAGCGCTTGTTGGCGACGAAGTAGTCGTTTCGGCCATCACTATCAGAGAGGGCACAGGAGACGTCTATGTAGCTGGAAGCTTCGACCGTGCGGGTTCCCTCAATTGCCCTGGAGTCTGCGTCTTTACCGCGGCCACTGCTCAGTGGAATCGTCCAGGCGCCATCTCCGGTATTGTGAACACTTTGGAGTGGCAAACTGCTGACTCCCTCATCGCTGGTGGTTCGCTGCAAGTCGGCGGGAACAAGACTACATTAGCCACTTACGATGCGAAAGCTCAGGTCTGGGCTGAGTTTGAAGGGGCTGCTGCGATTCCAGGTCCCATTACAGCATTTACGCCAGCGTCCAAGGATGCTTCGGAGTTTTGGGTTTCAGGGGTTGCAGCGAATGGTTCAGCCTTCCTCATGAAGTATGATGGATCAAAATGGAGCTCCGTAGGATACACGCTGGGATCAAAGTCGGAAATCCGCGACATTCAAATCCTTCCGTTGTCAGAAGATCACACATCTACAGATCTCGTCCCAACCAACCACGCCCTATTACTGACAGGATCTCTCAATCTGCCGTCCTTCGGCAATGCCTCTGCCGTTCTCTTCGACGGGACCTCCTTCCAGCCCTACGCTCTAACCAGCACATCCGACACACGATCCGGAAGCATCTCCAAGTTCTTCTCCCAGCAGCAAAACGCCTTTGAAGACGGCAAGAAGCACCTCGCCCTCGGCCTCATCGTCTTGATCGGCCTCGCCATCTCCCTCGCACTCATCTTCCTCCTGGTCGTCGCTGGCATCGTCGCAGAGCGTCTCCGCCGCAGGCGCGAGGGCTACGTGCCTGCACCAACGAATATGTTCGATAAGACGAGCCAGATGAGCCGTCTCCCTCCGGAGCAGATATTTGGGACGCTCGGAAAGAATCGCGGGTCGGGTGCGCCGGCGATATGAGAAAAGAAAAGAAAAGGGGATGCGGATTTTTATGAAGCGAGGCGTTTTTATTGTTCTTTTTTTATTACGGCGTTTTAGGATTGGATGGGCCACCTTGCGAGCGATTGTTTCGATGCCGCGCGCGCGTCTCCTGAGTTCTCATCTTGGAGATACCCACGCATCCTGCACTGGAGCGTTTGAGAGCGACTGCGTGCTGCTGTTATCATACATGCTCGTGTACTATTGCGGTCTTGCAATACGTCTACTGGGTTGCGCAACACCGGATACCTCTATAATGATCTGATTTTTCTATTTTCCTATGATTCCATTTTTCTTATTTTTGCGCAAGTCCTTCTCAAGCCACAAACTACTACTACAACAGTCTCGTTTTCTTTTTCTTTTATGTGGGGGAGATCACAATGTATCATAGGACGGGGGCGATGTCTGAGGAGGAGAAGAGGGGAGTGAATGCGCTGTTGTTGACAGGATAGGGGGGAGGGGCGGACGGGACGGAATGGGATTCTAATGGGTGATAGCGTGTATGCAATTTTTCTCACAGAGACGGGACGGGGAAGGGGAGGGGAAAAGGGAGGCAGACACAAATCTCTTGCGAGACAAGGGGATGAGAGGAGGGGAGGGGACGAAGATAAGAGAGAGCCCCCAGAAACCAAAAAAAAAAGAATCCTTCTGAATGAGACGCACAATACCATACCATACCATACCATGCCATACCATAGTTCCCACGACCAACTTCCCTTGATAAATACATGCACGCAAGCCGTTGGGGCGGTGTCCCGACTGCATCCAGCATCCAGGCGCAATCCGTGAATAGGGGCTACTACTGGTATCATATCAATCATCTCATCTCATCTCATCTCATCTCATCCTCATCCCACCC